>JASXTE010000012.1:15080000-15285000 GCA_030280995.1 Hemileia vastatrix
GGGTGATATGTGTAAAAAATTGATTTGGGTAAGGTGAGGTGGTAGGGAGAGGGGTGTAGAAGGGGGATACAAGGGGTGGTAAGGGGAGAGGACATGAGGAGAGTAGTACTAAATTTAAGAGAGTGAGAGAATGTGTGAGGGGAACCATATATGAAGCACAAAAGAGGGGAAGGAAGTATTAGGAAGGATATTTTTTAAAGAGAATAAAATAATATACATATATAATAAATTATAGAGAATGGAAAATGAAATGGCACAAAACAAAAAAAAACTTATAACTATGGTGCAAAACATTTTAGACATATATTTTATTCTTGTTGAAATTTTACACAAATTTTTTTTCTATAATGAAGGTAATGGTAAATTATTTTTTTGAAAAAATAATTACAATAAAATATTTTTAAATCTAAATCTATGGTATAAATATTAATTTTTTGAATTGTACAATTAACTAAATTATTTTTACCATCAATTTTGAATTTTATGTAGTTTCTGCTAATACTTCAAAGCTTGAGAAATACTTAAGAATATATACTTGTACAATGAGAGCAAATATATACTTCAGGAAATTTTTACTAATAAAATTTTGATGAAAAGTATCATTTTAAGAATTTTTTTTCTTAAATAACTTTTTATTGTATTGGGAGATTCCTTTATAAATTGATCAGTAAAAAATCATTTAAAAGAATGAAAAGGGGATTTAGTTCAATTTATAAAACAATTTTTATATTTTTAAACAAAAAACAAAAAACATGATTTTTCACAATCTTATTGATGTGCTCACTTATTTTTGGTAGTGGGGTTCACTTACTATAAAATTCCTAAAAAATTCTAGTAAGTCAAGCATAAAGATTTGTTTTTCTAATGATCAACTGTGCTTCACTAAATGTTTGAATTAATTTCAAGTTGTGTTCAAATTAAAATTAATATTTACTCATGATTGTTTCAACACCACCTCAATGTGTGCTCAATTAGATATGAATTTGGGTTCAAGGTTGTGGATTTGCTAGCAAGTCTGTCTCCCTTATTGCGTGGTGCTGTATGCTGAAATTTTTTTTAGTGGATTATTCATGACATCCACCTTTTATGATGTTTTTTATACCCATTCTATAAGTTATTGTTTCTTTTTTAGTTGTTTATTGATGAAGTAAAATTCACAACTTCTGTGCCCTGTCCTTTTTTTCAATGATTTGTCTGTAGATACTTCTATGGAAACTTGATTGTTGCAATGAATCAAAAATGGTTTTCAGCAGCTGATGAGGTCAATAAGCAGCTTTTGAATCAATAGTCCAATTTCTGTGGCTTTTCCCAAAGCCATATATTTTGTGCAGTGGGTAGATGTGGCTACAGATGGCATTATTTTTGATTTCCAGAAAATAAGTGCATTAAATAGAGGGTGTCAGTTTTGGCAGATCTAAACTTAAGTTTCACCAAATCTGCACTTATCTAAGTATTTTTTTCTGAAACATAACAGCCCCAACACTAGTGGATTTTAAAAGGGAAATATTTCACTTATTTCACTCAAATACACACTTTTTCAACCAAAATTGCTGGTTCACCATACAGCCCATTTCACTGATTTATCAGCATCATCTCATTCATATGCAGCACTATTCAGCATAAAACTTTATAAATCAAAAAATCAAACATCATTTACATTTCTATACCATATAAGAGTCAAGCCTCCCTTTCTCTCAAATTGTGATAACCTACATTAAGCAAAGACTTTCATAGCTCTTTATATCCTCTTGGACTCTGATGGAAATTCTGATTCAGATCTTGAATAAGATTTTCTTTTTTATCAGAAATGGCCAAAAAACATTTCCTTCTTCTTAGAAAGTGTCATTGTATGCTAGTACTTAAGTATGACATAATAGTAAATATTTATGGTCCAGCTACTTATGTTTAAATGATTGAGTGATTAAACCTCAGGGGAAGACTAATAAAATAGTTATTCTCAATATAAACTCACAATATTTGGATTTTAGTGCATGCTAGTGGTGGAAAATAGGATAATAAAATATAGTTATAGCTAATATAAAGATAATATCAATTTTTAAGGGCTTTAAAATGTACTTTTATATGATAATAATTGTTTTATAATGTTTATTTGAGTTGTAGTAAGTAAATGATGTCCAATAACCTTCCAATTCCTCCCTTATTTATACCAAAATCCACTGGAGTGCACAGACCTTCAATCTAGATGATGTCACTCCTATCCCCCAATATTACAGCACTTTGAGGGCTAATAACCTCCCCATTTCTTCCACTTCAAGAAGTTTCAACACCCAAACCTCCAGTAAGGACCCTCCATCACAATTAATGATATCATAAACCCATACCATAAATAGAGAAAACAAATAAAAGCATATACCATATAGAAACAGTTAAAATAACTCATCCAAAGAGTATAGAATGAAACCCAAAGAATATAAAGGTGCCATATTAACTGTCCAAGCCTCCCAAAACCTCTCAAAGCATTCATATTAACCCAGTAATCATATCCCAACTCATAAATCCATGAAAATTCATCAAGGGAAGAAGATTAAGTTGTCCAAACTGGATATATGCACCTTAAAAAGATGTACATGCTTGTGTAGGTGTTGTGAGTCCACTTAATATTTCCATATGACCTAAAATAAGCAGAAAAATAAAGTTTATAAGCTATTAAGAGGTTTAAACCCACTTATAGACCTACATATACATAATATAACCACATATTTCACTGAATATGAGGTTTATGTATACATATAAGCTTATGTATGTCTAAAATTACTTAATATTATGTTTGATAAGTATATTATGACTCCATAAACACCTTAATAAGTATTATAGGGCTTTGGATAAGCTATTTAAACTACTATAAGTCATATAATAGTGTAATAATTATATATATAAGCATTATAAACATATATATAAGTATTATAACCTTAATTTTAACTTATAAGCTTAGCTTAATTAAGTTTGTCTTATTTAAAACATAAGAATCACTCAGCTCCGTGGATATCTAGGCTGACACTCCCTCATCCAAAAAAAAAATGAAAAATTGTTAAGGCATTTCAATTTAATAAGGAGTGAATGGAAAAATTAATTTTAAATTTCTATAATACACATACTTTATTTTAACAGTATTATTTGGTTTTAACTTTTTTCAAGAGATTTTTAAGATCTGATATTTCATTTTCAGGAATCCACTGTTCATATTCACTTGATTTATATATAAACCTTAATAGATACTCAACTCCTTTTTATTTAGTAAGGTGTCTCTTTTTTAGTTACTTTTTTATTTCTGATTTTTCAACTATTTCTTCAGGTTGCTTTTTATGCTTTCCTGATCTTCTTGGAGATAAAGCAGTATCATTAGAATGGTATGGTTTATAAGAGAAATTGGAAATACTGGATGTTTTGTATCATATGGTGCATATAATATAACTTCAACAGAATTGTTACTAGCCATCTTTTTTACTAAAAATAGTCTAATGAAGGGATCCTTCAATTTAATATTACCATTTAAATTGAAATGTAGTGTAGAAATAAGGACTTCATCACCCTCTTTGAACATTTTCTCTTTATGGGCTTTATCCCATCTTTTCTTCTCATACTCAAATGCCTTATTTATACAATCTTGAGCATGCTTTCTGCATAATTGTTGCATCTAAAGAAAATATTATGTACCTGGATGGATATCCAGTCTTGGTAATTTATTAAGAGTGTTAGAAGTGGTATTAGGACCATAACCCAACCATAACTCAAATGGCTTTTTGCCAGTTACAGATTGTACTGTACTATTGTATGAAAATTCTAAACCAGGGATAAGTGTTACCCAATCATGAGTGAATATTTAATTTTCTTCAAAGTAAAGACCAAAATCACAATATCTTCTTATCATATCTTCTAAGGTTTGTATCATTCTTTCTGCTAGCCCATCAGTTTGTGGTTGGTGTGCTGTAGAAAGTTTTAATTGACAACCTGAAACATGCAGAAGTGATTTCCAGAACTCCGAAGTAGATTTTTAATCTCTGCCTGAAACTATTGCTTTAGGGAATCCTGCTATATTTAAAATTTTTGTACACCACAAATAAGCTAAGTATTTTGCAGAAACCTCTTTGTGGGTAAGAAGAAATGTACACATTTATGTAAATATATCTACAATTACGCAGCTGGAGTTACAACTTGTATGCCCTGCTATTGGAAAACCTGTTACAAAATCCATGTTAACTATTTCAAATGGAGCTTTTGGTTGCTCAAATTTTTGTAACAAACCAGCTCTTTTTCCTGTTAATCTTTAAGATTTTTAACAAGAATCACATGTCTCAACATATTTTTGAACATAATCAGACATTTTAATACAACAAGCTGTATCTTTTACTCTGGTTAATGTTTTATGGAAGTCAAAATAACCTGCTAATATGTCATCATGACATATACACCACACAATATGGGGGGCAGACTTGCTTGCGAGTCTGCAACCTTGGACCCAAACTCACCACAGATTGAACACACATTGAGCTATGATAAAGGAACCATACAATCAGGGATGAACACCACTCAGAAAAGCAGTTTTAGGTGGGTGTTCAAGTAGAGTTCAGTGTGGGTTCAGTATGAGTTCAGTCTGAGTTCCATCTTAGTTCAGGTTGAGAACTTGCTAGAAAGTCTACTCCCTATATTGTGTAGTGATACTTAAAATTAACTCCTTCATTGAAGGGGGAATTACTATTACATTACTTAATTTTCTTCTATAATATATAAAACTATCTTCAATGGAAAACTTACCTTTCTCTAATGATTCTCTTTATTTCAGTGACAATTTTTTTAGTGACACACTCATTGAAGCACTAGATGGATCATTCAATATTTTAGTAAGTTTACTCAAGTCAGTAGCTGAAGCATAATTATCAAGAATTGATTTCATAAATTCATCCTCAAGATCTACAATATAGATGCCATAAATGTTAATACTCTCTGTTTCAGGAACATAAGGTGGATTATCATCATTACTAAGTAGAGGTACTCTAGATAACAAATCTAGTTTAGAGTGTAAAGTTCCCTCTCTATGTGTAATATTCATACGCCTCTGTACTCTTTTACAGATAATTGCCTTCTCAACATTTTTCTATTAGGAGTTTTCATGTTTAAGAGTGACTTAACTGCACTAAAGTCAGTTATCAACTCAAACTTTAGGTCTTTAAGGTAATAATGTAGCTTCTCAAGAGCTCACACTACTGCCAAACACTCAAGTTGAGTAGCAACATATTTCAATTCACTACTTCTTAGAGTATGTTGAATATAGAAAATTACTACTTCTGACATTATCCCTTCAATAAGTTGTTTTTTATGCAAAGCAGCACCCAAACCAATAAAACTTGCATCATTATACAATAAAAAAGGTAATTGGAAATCTGGTAATTCCAAGATAGGAGCTGTCATCAAACATTCTTTCAACTTATCAAAATCCTGTTGTCTTTCATTGTTCAAAATGAAAGCTTTTGATTTCTTTATCAGTGTTGTCAATGGTGCAGCAATTAATTGGTAGTTCTTCATATATTCTCTAAAATAACAAATATACCAATTAAAGATTTTACATCCTTTACATTTTGAGGAATTCAAGTATTCTTCATTGCAGCCACCTTGTTTTGGCCTACACATATCTGTAAGCCAGATACAATATGACCAAGCACTTTTAAAGACTCAAACAAATATTTACATTTTCTCAATGCAAGGGTCATTTTTATTTCATTCATCTTTTGAAATACCTTCTTCAATGGATTAAGTGTTCATCATATGTCTTAGAAAACACTAAGATTTCATCAATGTATACCATTAACCATCCCTCAATTATTTCATTATAGAATTTTATATCCATTAACTTCTGAAATACTGAAGGAGAATTTTTTGGTCTAAATGGCATCCTAACATATTTATAAATTCCCATGTGTTTTGTTATTAACAAAAATTTCTGTGATTTCTTTTCAACAGGAATTGGATGGTACCCTTTATTTCCATCTAGGCAACTTATGTACTTTTTACCTTTAAGGGTAGCATGTATAGAGGAAATCCTTGGCAAGGGGTAAATATCATCTACTGTAAATGTATTTAATGCTCTATAATCACCGCAAAGTCTTGCTTTATCTTGTTCATAAGAAATTAGCACTGGTGATATCACACAACACAGGAGAAAAAATGAATGTACTAGACATCTAGTTGTTTTTTGTCACTGTTCAAGCCCTGGTTGTTATTCTTCTTGATACCTTCGAGTGACCTTGTTTGAGCCATTCCCTCTTTAAATGTCTAGAAAAACTCACTTTTTTACTTATCCCCTTTCTCCCTCTTTCCATTATCCCTTTATTGCTTATTTTATCATTGTTTTCTTCCCCCTTTTTTACTTTTTTGTTCCTCTTTTTCTTGTTTTTCCTCTAACTGATTACCATTTTTCTTTTTTGGCTTGTTCCTTAGCACCCAAAGCATTTCAACTACATATCTGCTTACATCTTTACAATTCAGGGATTCATTCCATTTGAAAAAAGGCTTAAACCACAAAATGAAACTATTTAATCTTTTCCTTTAATGTTGTATTTTAGAAATAATAGTTGTATGTACATCTGTGGTGAGAAAAAATGAACAACTAAAAATTTAAATGATTAAAAAAAATAAATAAAAACAGATTACCCCACAGTTTTTATGACATGTACTAGGGGAAAATTATGTTATGTTTACATCACAGGTTACAATGTCCTAAATAAAATTAACATAATTCAGCCTACTCTGAGACAATTTATTATCAAAGATAAATGAATGCAATAAAATGGAACCATTTACAGGACACTATGTCATGTCTTTCTTTTTTTTGGCACAAGATCCCTACTCAAAGTACAAATGTGCAAAAACCATGCCCCTCCCCTATGTATTGAATAATAGGAAAAAGTAACTAGATCTAAATGGCCCAGTAATCAATGCAGTGACAGTTGCTCACCATTATGATTATGAAAGTAAACTGGAGTTGAAGCTGGTGTAAAAAAGTGTATAGCTTGAACAATCTCAGCTTCAATCAAGACTCTAATATGTAAGCTAAGTGTTAAAAGCTAAACACAGTCTTTTTCTCACTACTTCTCCAAATTTTTGTAACAAAAAAAATTAACTAGCACAGATGGCTTGTTCCCGCAATCTGGGTAAACTTTTATGATTGTTAATTTTAACTTTTTGTTTTTTTTTGGCAGGATATCCCTACTCAAAGCACAAAAATAACACCCCTTCCCTATGTATTGAAGAATTGAACAAAATTACTAGATCTAAGCGGCCCAGTAATCAATGTAGTGACAGTCGCTCACCATTATGATGATGAAAGGCAACTGGAGTTGAAAATGGTGTAAAGGAGCATATAGATTGAACAATCTCAGCTTCAACTGAGACTTTACTATGTTAGCTAAGTCTTAAAAGCAATTCACATTTTTTTTCTCACTACTTGTCCAAATTTTTTATTCTCCAAAAACATACTCAAAAGTAAAAATTTGTGAAGGAGAATGAGCAATTTCACTTGCCAGTCTTAATTATGCAATATTCAAATCAATATTGAATATCCTTTTTTTGATACTGTTGATATAATATTTTTAAAAAATTAAGAATTAATTAAAGACTATTTTGTAATTCTAATCAATAAATAAGTTAATATAATAATTTCAAAACCAATGAGCTATTTAGATTGAAAATCTAAGTAAAATTGGCTAAGTAATAGCCATTTAATCCTAACATGTGATTTTTACTAAGAGATGCTATATATCACTCAAATTTCAAGCTACAATAATAATTTCAGGATATAGAAAGCTTCATATAGTTATTTCAAATCTAATAAGATAGTTAGATTTAGAATATAAGTAAAATTGGCTAAGTTATAGCCATTTCAACCTGACATGTGATTTTCACTAAGAAGTGCTATATCTCACTCAAATTACAAGATAAAATAAAAATTTCAAGATATAGAAAGCTTAATATAGTGATTTGAAATAGAAAGAGCTATTCATATTTAAAATCAAAGTGAAATCAGTCAAGTTATGACAATTAGTGAGATGTGACATTTAGTGAAAATCACATGATATGTTGAAATGGCTATAACTTATCCATTTTTACTTAGACTTTAAATCTGATTAGCTCATTGGATTCAAAATCAATATATTAAGCTTTCTATATCTTGAAATCATTATTGTAGCTTGAAATTTGAGCAAGATATAGCACTTCTTAGCAAAAATCACATGTCAGATTAAAATGGCTATAACTTAGCCAATTATACTTAGATTATAAATCTTATTAGCTTATTAGATTCTAAATCACTATATGAATTTTTCTATATCCTTAATCTATAATTGTCAAGGTACGCTTTTGGTCTAGAAGATTTGGTATGAAGTTTTACGAGGATTTTAAGGGTTAAAATGGATTCTCAACAATTTTGGTACATATTTCTTAATCTAAGTGATTTAATTACTCAAATAAAAGAGGTAGGATTAAAATATTGATATAATTTATAGATTAGAGTTACATTATTGTAAATACTAATGTTATAGAATATAAGAATAAGTTTGATTGGTTTGTAATTGTAATAAAATAATGTAGTAAAGGAATGAATAAAAAACAACAAAAAGAGAGGCCTTATATAGGCAAAGGAGGGACAAGGCACGGCAATCAAATTATGAGAATAGTAGTATGAGAGAGAGAAAAAAAATATTCCAGAAGGATTATTTTCAAATAATAAAGTTGTTCTAAAAAGAAGGCGTCAAAAAGATGTATTTACAGAGTATGTCAGAAATACATCAATTTATTTAATATTTACTGTAGAAGTCAATTCTAAATAAGAAATTTGAATTTTTTGTATATATTTAATATTATTTGAATATTAAAATCTATTTTTTAATATAAATCTTTATTTCTTCCAACCTGTCAAATGAGCACGGTTTTAGAGAAAAAATATAAGGGACAATTTTATATTTAATTTTTATTATTCATTTAATTTTATCATTCTGTAATTATTTAATTTATTATAAGTAATTTTAATGTAACTAATTAATAATTAAATAATTAAAATGATAAGGTGCTGCTTCATCCAGTAAATAATTAATTATTTCACTGGGTAAGTCTAGTAGCCTGGCTGACACTCCCTCACTCTAAAAAAATAATTAAAAAAATGCTATGATTTTTTCTTTTTATACTTTTTTAGTAGAGTAGGAAGATTAGATATCTCCTTCCCAGGTATCCAAGAATCATATTCAGATGATTTATTCTTGAATCTCAATAAGTATTCTGTACCTTTTTCAGCAGTGACTATTCTGTCATTTAGAATTTTTTCAATTTCTGCTGTTTCAGTGATTTCATTTGGGGTTTTCTTTGGTCTACCCCTCCTTTTTGGAAATAAATCACTATTGGATGTGTAAGGTTTGAAAAGAGATATTGGAAAAACAGGATGTTTTCTGTCATATGGAGAATACAGAATAACTTCAACTGCATTATCTCCAATCATTCTTCTGACAACAAATGGACCAACAAATGGATCTTTCAATTTGTTATTACCTTGTAAGTTGAAGTGGACTGTAGAAATCAACACTTCATCACCCTTTTTAAAAGTGTATTCTTTATGGGATTTGTCCCATCTTTTCTTCTCATATTCAAATGATTTTTCAATACATTTTTGAGCATGATTTCTACATAGTTGTTGCATTTGAAGAAAAGATTTTACACCAATATGTATATCAAATTTAGGTATTTTGTTATTGAGAATTTGGGCAGGAGTATTAGGAGCATATCTAAGCCAGATCCTAAAAGGCTTTCTTTGAGTAACAGAATGAACAGTGCTATTATAAGCAAATTCTAACCCAGGAAGTAAGGTAACCCAATCATGAGTGAATCTGTCATTACTTATACTCAAGGCTAAAGGCACAATATCTTCTTATCATGTCCTCTAAAGTCTGAATCATTCTTTCAGCTAAACCATCAGTCTGAGAGTGATGGGCAGTAGAAAGTTTCAGATCACAACCACAAACATCCATCAGAGACATCCAAAATTCAGAAGTAAATTTAGGGTCTCTGTCAGAGATTATGGCTTTAGGAAAACCAGAAGTATTAAACATATGAGACCACCATAAGAAAGCTAATTATTTAGTGGAAACATCCTTGTGGGTAGGGATAAATTTACACATTTTTGTGAATCTGTCCACAATAACCCAACAAGAGTTATAACTGTCTTTACCAGAAATAGGTAATCCTGTTACAAAATCCATGTTTATTATTTGCCATGGAGCATCAGGAGGTTCAATATGTTGCATTAATCCTGCTCTTTTACCAGTTAATCTTTTTGATTTTTGGCAAGAATCACAAGATTCAACATATAATTTTGTGTCTTCAGACATATTAGCCCACCAAGCAGTGTTCTTCATTCTGATCATTGTTTTGTCAAGATCAAAATGTCCAGCTATTATGTCATCATGACAAATTTTCAAGATGATTTCCTTCATAGAAGGAGGAATAACAATAACATTACTCAACTTTCTTCTATAATATAGATATCCTTCATCAATTGAAAATTTACCTTTTTCCAAAGCTTTTTGGTACTTTGGTGGAAGGGTTTTAATTAATGCTTGTATTGAAGCATTCTTTGGATCATTTAATATGGTGAATAACTTTTTCAAGTCAGTGTCCTTATCATATTATTCCAGAATCAGCTGTAATAGCTCTTCCTCCATATCAACCACATATATCCCATGTATATGAATAATTTTGTTCTCAGGATCATACGCAGGATTAGAGTCATTATTTGGAAAAGGTAACCTAGATAACATATCCACATTTGAGTGAACAATACCAGCCCTATGAATAATTTTCATTCTCCCTCTTTACTCTTGAACAGCCAGCTGCCATCTGAACATATGTCTGTTAGGTGTTTTCAAGTTTAAAAGGGATTTAACTGCACTGCAGTCAGTGACAAGTTCAAATTTCTGGTCATCTAGGTAATAATGAAGCTTTTCTAGAGCCCATACTACAGATAAACACTCTAATTGAGTAGCACCATATTTCAATTCACTATTTCTCAAGGTTCTTGAAATATAACAAATTACTACTTCTGAAACTTTATCATTTATCTCTTGTTTTTGATGGAGGGCAGCACCAAGACCAATGAAACTGGCATCAGTGTACAAAACAAATGGTTGATTAAAGTCAGGTAAAGCAAGAATTGGTGCTGACATCAAACAGTGTTTCATAGTGTCAAAGGCTCTTTGTCTTTCACTATTCCAGACAAAAGCAACATCCTTTCTAGTTAATTGGGTAAGGGGTAAAGCTATGACTTGGTAATTTTTAATATACTGTCTATAGTATCCACACATTCCCAAAAAACTTTGCAGCTCTCTCACTGTTGTAGGAGCCTTCACCTGTTGTATGGCTGCCACTTTGTTCTGGTCAACACATATCTTTAAGCCTGAAACAACATGACCAAGAAATTTTAAAGAATGGAAACCAAATTTACATTTCTTCAAAGCAAGTGTCATATTTATTTCATCCATTTTCTGGAATACTTTACACAGGTGTTTAAGATGGTCCTCAAATGTTTTTGAGAATATAATGATATCATCAATATAAACCATCAGCCATCCTTCAATTATCTCTTGATGGAATGTGTTATCCATTACTTTTTGGAAAACTGAAGGGGCATTTTTAGGGCCAAATGGCATCCTAATATACTTATAAATACCCATATGAGTAGCAATCATCAGAAAGTTCTGAGAATTTTTCTCAACAGGTACCTGGTGATATCCTTTATTACCATCCAAACAGCTGATATATTTAGCACCCTGTAAAGTAGCATGTATAGAGCTGATTCCAGGTAAAGGGTAGATATCATCAACAGTATAAGTGTTTAGTGCTCTATAATCACCACATAACCTGGCTTTATCTTTCTCATAAGAAATTAGTACAGGTGAGATAACACAATATTTAGGTGTTTCAACTACCTTTTCAATAATATTCATTTTTAAAAGGGTAGAGATATTGTCTTCAATATCTTTTCTCTTTGTGGGAGAAGCAGGATAAGGCTTCTTCTTTAAACTAGGTGGTATATCAGTTAATGGGCAAGACAATGAAATTTTCATTTCCTCTTTAACTAATCCCAGTTCATGTGATCCATGAGCAAAGGCCATAGGAAAAGATTTTATCAAGTTAATGATGGAATCTTTATCCTCACCAGAAAGTTGTTCTCCAAAAGAAGCATTGTCAATTTCAGACATAAGGGCATGAATTTCCTTTGTAGATCTTCCTTTATATTGAACCACAGAATTACATGTGTTCAATTCTGGTTTTACTAATTTTTTAGGGGAGGAAATCTTAAATTTTCTCTTCCCATTTATACACATTGTGAAACATTGGTTTGAAGGATCCAATTTTATGCCATACTTGGTTAAAATATCATTCCCTACAATAAACCAATTGCTCAAGTTATCATTTTTCATGACAACAAAATCACAAATAGCTCTTACAAAACCATAATTATATTTAAAAAACACTGTGGCTTTGTATTTCCCAATGGGGGACAAAACAGAGCCATACCCTCTCCAATTTTCAGAAATGATAGGCATCAGTTTAGATCTATAGTCTTGATCTACTGAAGCAAGTGCTCTTTCAGATACTGCACTTCCTCCAGCTCCAGAATCCAGAACAACTTCAATGCTGGTTCCATTGATCAAGACTGGTGCTTTAAGAGGGGCAATAATAATTGAGCTATTCTCAATGTTCTTTATGATCTCAGCATCTAAAACTGTAGATAAATCATTATTATCAATGTCAATAGTATTTAAATAATGAATATCCTCTTCCAGCATCAAGATTTCTTGTTGAGATTCATATGAAATATTGCTGGCACAATCACTTGATGTATCATCCAGTGCCACTGTGTCATCAGCATTCTCCTCTGTTTGTTCTACAAGATTTATCTTCTTGTCACAAACATGGCCTTTCTGCCAAGGCTTGTTGCACTTGAAGCAAGTGTTTGTTGCATACTTCTTTGGTGCAACAGGGGCAGAAGGTTTACCAACCTTTTCCAGATGTTTCTAATGGTAAGTGGAGGGTTTCTCCAAAGGGGTCCTAGGAATGAATCTTCTGGCATCATACTTATTGTTTAGAAGTATCTCATTGCAAGTATTAATGAAAGAAGAGGGTTCTTTGGAGAACCCAGTCCTAGCCACTATCAAGTCTCTCAGAGACATTGGTAATTTATAAAGGATCCTGTCCTTCCATAACTCAAACTCCATATTTGGGTCCATTGCCCTTAAGATTTTTACAAGTTTCATTAAAAACTCAATAGGTTTATCAGTAGGAGAGCTATATCTAGTTTCATCATACTGCCTTTGTTGAGCCATTCTGAACTTGGAGCCACCAAATTGTGCTTTAATTAATTTCTTCCAATCCTCCCATGAGTAGTCATTCCCATCCAGGAGAACAGATTCATACCACATCAGGGCAACATTAGTGAACAAAGAAATTAACTTGGACACAATTTCCTCATCTGGGAGTTTGTAAGAATTTTTTAAGTTATCAATTCTTCAAATAAATTGTTGCCAATCAGAGGAAGAATCACCATCAAATGTTGGGTACTGGTCAAGTTTTGGCTAACTCTTTTGATTTGAAGGAGTCTCCTTAGTACTAGCTTGTTTCTGAGTAAGAAAAAGCTGTAATTTCTCTAATTGTGCTGAAATCTCATTGTTTAATCCTTCTGTTGCAGATCCTGGTGCATCATCAGTTTTTGATGGAAACTCAGTGTTATCAACAGGTATTTCTGGAGCTATTTTTACTTTAGATGAACTAGCCACAGGTACTATTTGAGCATCCTGAACTATAAGTTCCTTCACAGAAATGTCAGAATATTTTTGGTCATTTAACAATGAGTTCAATTTTTCTTCAATGGTTGTTAGTCTTGTTTTCATTCTTGGAAGACTAGATAAACTCTCATTGATAGTTGCAAAAGATAATTGATTTTTATTTTGAAAAGATGAAAAATGGTCATTCAATCTTTTCAGATTTATCTTATCTATCTCTACCTCCTGGCAACAGGCAGATACAGTATCTTTTAGTTTAGACAAATCATTTTTTATATTTTGCCATAAAGCAACTTTCTTTTCATAGGTTGCTTTGTAATGAGACAATTCATCAGAGACTCTCTGTGATTCACTTCTTAATGCTTGATAACCCTGATCAGTTAACAAACTATTATATCTCTGAGTCAATTGCATATTGTTCATTATATGATTTTGCTTGGCAATAATATCTCTCAAGTGCTCATCATTAATTCTTGCTACATCTGGAGTGTTTCTCAATAAGGAAACTGAGTAACTTTCCAGACTCTCATAGAACTCAGGGTCAAGAGTTTCATCAATCACAGCCATATCAGGATTAATCATTGAAGTAGCAATATGGTTTAGATACATGAGATATCTGTCTACTTCTCCCAGCCTCTATAGGTCTCAAAGTTTCATCCTTCCTTCCTGATTTACCTGAAGGAACAGAGTCAGACACAAGAAAAGGCACTTGAGAATCAATAGAGGGACGTACCAGGGTTTTCTGGGTATCACCATATTGGGCTTCCTTCTTCTTTTGCCTCCTTGATAAGGGTGGGGAGGAGTGGGGTTGACCTGGTTGGGCCTTGATGGACCTGCCTGAGGTAACTGATGCTGGTTTTGAGCCAGGTAGTCCCACTGAGTATTTAGCCAGTCCCACTGCCACTTGGACACTTCCACCTTCTCTTGGGACTGGGGAGCCAATTGTTGCTGATCCCTGGGAGGAAGAGATCTCTTCTTCTCTTGGAGAAAAGTATCTGTTCTTCTCACATTTTCTTCCAAGGCATCTACCCTTACCTTTAGTCTCAAGCTTTCTGTCCTTAACTCCTTTATGTGAGTAGACAGATTCTTTACCTGCTGAGACAATGGCATCTGTTTTATCCTGAAGCCTTTTGGAAGCTCTTCTGGTGGGTTTATCATAGGCTTCTGATCCTGAGTTGTGTTCACTAGGATTTCTATTTCTTCCATCTCTACATCCTGTTTAGAGCAAGGATTTATTAGTTTGAGAAATTCTTCTTGTTAAAGGAGAACTTACAGAAGTGGGCTCATCATAATCAATTAAGTCTAGTTCTTCTTCACGTGCAGCAAAACCACTTTGGTCAGTCATTTTAAGATTTAACTGAAATGAAGAAAAGAGACAATAAGATTAATTGGTCTTTATTTTTAATTTTTATTTAACAGAAATAAAATAAAAAAAATAAAAAAAATCTTTTTAGGATAAAAATCAACTTAAATAAAATTAATTTATTAATAAAAAAATTTAAAACCAGGATTATAATATAATCAACTGTAGAAATAAATTAAAATTTTTATTAATGATATTTAATTATTTATTTTCAGGATTTAAATCAATTAATTTATTACCAGGACTTATTGTCAACTGAAGTAATCAAATATGAAACTTTATTAATTTAACAAAATTTTATTAAACTGATAACTTAACTACCAGGACTTAATGTCAACTGAAGTAATTAAATATAAATTTTTATTTTAAAATTTTATTAAGCTTGATCACTTAATTACCAGGACTCAATGTCAACTGAAATAATTAAATGTGAGTTTTATTAATTAAAATATTTATTGAATTACCAGGACTCAAAGTCAACTGAAGTAATTAAATATTAATTAAAAAAAATATTATTGTCAGGACAATTTGTCAACTGGAACAATTAAATTTTAAATTAATCAGGACAAATGTCAACTGAAAAATTATAATAATTAATATTAAAATATAATTAATTTATTACTTCTGGGACTAAGAACACTTATTGCTCTATTATGGTCAACCAGGAAAAATAAAAAAAAATATAATAATAAAAATAAAATTTTAAATTACCAGACACCTCCCCCTGTAAAATGAGCAAATTAATGCCACTTACAGAGTGCTGAGTAAAAGGAAATACGTAGCAAATGAAGAGTGAAGAGTAACCCACAAATAGTAATATCAATAATTACCACGATATATACGACGTTTAGTCAGTATATGAACCTAAGTTTTGGAGCGCGGTTCGATTCCCCTTCGCAGCAAAAACTTTTGTCACGTGACGTATGACGTTCGTTGTTTTCTCGCCTCTCTCGTCCTTTACAGGTACTTCGCACACCAATGGTCCCTTTGATTACGCCTCAATTAACGTTGCGCCGTCAATATTTCGGAAAGTTTCCCAATTTTCAAGGTACACTTTTGGACTAGAAGATTTGGTATGAAGTTTTATGAGGATTTTAAGGGTTAAAATGGATTCTCAACAATTTTGGTACATATTTCTTAATCTAAGTGATTTAATTACTCAAATAAAAGAGGTAGGATTAAAATATTGATATAATTTATAGATTAGAGTTACTTTATTGTAAATACTAATGTTATAGAATATAAGAATAAGTTTGATTGGTTTGTAATTGTAATAAAATAATGTAGTAAAGGAATGAATAAAAAACAACAAAAAGAGAGGCCTTATATAGGCAAAGGAGGGACAAAGCACGGCAATCAAATTATGAGAATAGTAGTATGAGAGAGAGAAAAAGAATATTCCAGAAGGAGTATTTTCAAATAATAAAGTTGTTCTAAAAAGAAGGCGTCAAAAAGATGTATTTACAGAGTATGTCAGAAATACATCAATTTATTTAATATTTACTGTAGAAGTCAATTCTAAATAAGAAATTTGAATTTTTTGTATATATTTAATATTATTTGAATATTAAAATCTTATTTTAATTTAAAATCTATTTTTTAATATAAATCTTTATTTCTTCCAACCTGTCAAATGAGCACCGTGTTAGAGAAAAAATATAAGGGACAATTTTATATTTAATTTTAATTATTCATTTAATTTTATCATTCTGTAATTAGTTAATTTATTATAAGTAATTTTAATGTAACTAATTTATAATTAAATAATTAAAATGATAAGGTGTGTCTTCATCCAGTAAATAATTAATTATTTCACTGGGTAAGTCTAGTAGCCTGGCTGACAATAATTGTAGCTTGAAATCTGAGTGAGATATAGCACTTCTTAGTGAAAATCACATGTTAGGATGAGATGGGTATTACTTAGCCAATTTTCCTTAGATTTTCAATCTGAATAGCTCATTAGTTTTGCAATTATTATATTAGCTTATTTATTTATTGGAATTACAAAATAGTGTTTACTTAATTCTAAATTTGTTGTTTAAAATATTATATCAACAGTATCAATAAAAAGGATATTCAATATTGATTTAAATATTGCATAATTAAGACTGGCAAGTGAGATTGTTCATTCTACTTCACAAATTTTCACTTTTGAGTATGGTTTTAAAGAATAAAAATTTTTGGACAAGTAGTGAGAAAAATACTGTACATTGCTTTGAACACTTAGCTAAAATTTTAGAGTCTCAGTTGAAGCTGAGATTGTTCAACCTATACTCTCCTTTAAACCAGCTTCAACTCCAGCTGCCTTTCATCATCATAATGGTGAGTGAATTTCACAGCATTGATTACTGGGTCACTCAGATCTAGTAATTTTGTCCAATCCTTCAATACATAGGGGTGGGGTGTTGTTTTTGCGCATTTGTGCTTTAAGTAGGGATCTCCTTCCAAAAAAAACAAAAAGTTAAAATTTACTATCATAAAAATTAACCCAGCTTGAGGTCACAAGCCATCTGTGCTAGTTAATTTTTTTACTAAACTATCTTTTAATAATAATCTACAAGTAACTCAAATAAAACATTAAAAACAGCTATTCTACCTTCTGATAATGAATCAAAATCTAGCTCAAATTTAAAAAGTCTTAATAAAAAAAATATTGACAAAGATGGAAAAATAAGAAAATTCCAAAAAACCACCCACTCATCCTCAGAAGAATCTGAGGATAAGTGGTATTTGAAAGGGAAGAAAAAGGAAGATGTTGTTTATTCAAATAAATTAAGTCATTTATCTTGTTTTACATCTACTGAAGAATTAGAAAATAAGGAAGTTGGTCACAAATCAGATTCTGATGATATGATAAGACAAAAAAGTGCTAGACAACAATCAGCTCACAATTATGCTAGAGATAACAATAGAAGATAGAAGAAGTGGAATGGTTTAGTGAACAATTAAAAGGGGAAGTTGTGAAATGCAACACTGAATGGTAGAAATAAGGGAGAAGTTATAAATGGAACTAAAAAAGAATATTGTGAGGTGTTGTCACCGGATGACCTACGCACAAGGTCGAGGATGTTCCTGTAAGTGAGATGAGGGATTTTAGAAACTTCTTCGAAGCACAGAGGAATGATACGAGGAAATGATTCAAAGGTCCCTCGAAGTAATAGCTATAGGTTCGAGGTTCGTTCGAGAAGAATTATAAACTAGTTCCAAGGTAATAATAATTCTTAAAATCTCATGAAGGGTTGGAAACTCAATAATCAAAGATTTAGGATTTAGAAATGAATATTGAGAAAGTAAAAGAAAGATACAATAACAATGATTTAACTTTTAAGGATTTACCACTATTAATGTAAATACGATATTATAATTTAATTCTAAGGAATATCGAACCAAATACCCAACTCCTTTTATATCCTTTGTTCCTCCTCGCATTGACCTCCCTTCCATCGCAGCATTCCCATTCCATTGACCATTACTAACATACACTTAGACCCTCTCCACTAAATATCTGTCCATGCTCAATTTACCCCTTTTAATTAATTAACAAAACTTTAATGAAAAAACTACTACTATACTATTTCGTTGATCCTAACGCTGTGCGTCGCTTATTGAAAAGGACTAAGGTACCCTATTGGGAGATTGACTAATTTAGATTTAGAGTTTAGGCTAGCGCAGTTAAATAGTAAGTACACAAAGGAAAATTGCAGTTGCTATGGAGAATTGCTTTCTGCGCTTCGAGTATAGATTTAGGACTCGATATTATTGATTTATTGAGTTAATTTCGCCTCGAGTGTCACGTGGCGCTTGACAGATGCCCAGGTATAAAAAACGCGAACTCCGTTGAGCTTGAGCCATCTTCCCACACTAATTTCCCTTGTCTAATACTTTTTTCCCTCACCTCTTAATTACTTATTTTATAATGCACTGCCCTACTCCCACACCCAGGCCTCCACACCCTAAAGCGGATGGGGGAATAATCACACGACAGTTTTCACAGACTTGCACGGCTTGTGAAAGCATGGAATATTTCTGTGTCGAAAGTACGGCGACTCGAGGCCCTCGCCAGAAATGCGAGTTTTGCCGTTGGCGGTAAGTGGCGTGCGATGCATTGATGAAGAACGCAGAAATCGAAAAACGATTTACAAAAACTAAGTTTTGGGTAGTTCCGAAGACCAAAGAGGTGGTCGAAGACATTTGGGATGTCTCGATCAAAGATGAACAATCGGTGGGGGAAAATGATAAGGAGTTGAACAACGAGATCTCAACCTGGGTAACCCAGGCCACGAGTTCGAAGCGAGGTGTCGAGGAAGAGGTCGACAAATTGGTGGAGGAGGATGAAGATGAAGTCCCTGTTCCAGGGCCGGCACCCAAGAAACGACGGGTGGTCATCGAGGAGGATGAGGAAGAGAGAGAGGTAGAGGTCGAAGTGGCGCCCAGGTTATTTCTAGAGCCTGACCCCATCTTCGAGGTAAGTTTTATTTGTTTGTTTTCAGGATGAAGTTACTGATGAGATTTTTTTTTTTTTTTTTTTTTGTGTTTTAGACATCGAATAACCTTGAAGAGCCGATTGCGGAGCCTGCGCCGGTTATACCAACTGAGGTAAACCCTCCAGCCACGGAAGTAGTTGAAGAGCCCGAAGACACCCTTGACCAGGTGTGGTCGAAGAAACCTCGTCAAGGTCGACAAGTAAGGTTTGCGGAAGAGTTATGTGGGGAGGTCGACGCTATTATTGACGCTGCTTCCTTCGACGTGGCAGAGGAGCTATTGGAGATGGGAGAGGTGGTTCCGGTAGGAGAGGAGGAGGTATTTGAGAAATGCAGGAAGGAAATAAGGGTAGTTTTGGAGAAAATGAAAAGATTGGTTCGAGAGAAGTTAAAAGAAAAGATTTGAAAAGAAAGGGAGATGTAAAGAAGTAGAGAAAAAAAAATTGTATTTTATTTTTATTTTATTTTTATTTTATTTTATTATTAGTATTATTTTTTTTATTGTAGGTGAATGTTGTTAATTTTATAAGATTTGAGAGAGAGAAAAAAAGAAGAGAAAAAAAGAGAAAAGAAGTTTTAAATAAAAAATTTTAGAATTTGAAAGAAGAATTTTAAAGAAAGAAAAAAGGTTGTTTTTAATTGAAGGAAGTTTTAGTATTTTTTTTTTTTTTTTTTTAAAAAAAAAGGAAAAATTTTTATGTAAGAAAAGAGAGAGAAAAGAAACGGTTTTGTGATTGAGATGAGTTTGTTAAATTGAGGATTTAAAAAAAAAATTTTTTTTTAAGAAATTTTAGTTGAAAAGAGAGGAAGAAGAAAGAAAAGAAAAAAACAGAATTTAGAATTTAAGAGAATTTGAAAAGAAGAATTATTTGTTTCGAAGAATTATTATAGGGAGATTTAGAGGTTGAAGTTAAGTTCGAGGAAATGGTCGTGTCGTACAAGATTTGATGGTTCGAAGGAAAGAAAGTTTTTTAAAGAGAGAATAAATTTTTTGGAAGAGAAATTTTTAAAGAGAATTTTAAATTTAAGAAAAGAATGTATTTAAAGAATTGAAAAGAAAAGAAAGAAAATATTTAGAGAGATTTATTTTTATTTTATTATTTATGTTTTATTCTATTTATTTTATTTTATTTTATTTTATTTTATTTTATTTTATTTTATTTTATTTTATTTTATTTTATTTAATTTTAATTTTGATTTTATTTTATTTTATTTCATTGTATTTAATTTTAATTTTGATTTTAATTTTAGTTGGTTTTGGAGGAAATTTTATAGAAAGAAAAGAAGAGAGAAAGAAGAAAACAAGGCTAAGAAATTTAAGAGGTGTTTTAGATTTTAAAGAAAGAAAGAAAAAGAAAAGAAAATTTTAAATAAAGAAATTTTAAGGTTTTGGTTTTAAAGGATATTTCGAATGAAAAGATTTTAGGAGTTCAGGAGCGTTAGAAACATTGATGGCTGGTTCCCAGGATGTTTTGTCTGAGTCATTGAGGAAGCCTTCCCATTCCACGAGGTATTGAAGTTTCCCCTTGCGTATTCTTCAATCAAGGATACGACTTACTTCCCACTCTAGATGATCTTCTACTTCAACCGGTTCCGGAGGGGGTTGGTTCTTGCCCGGGTATATTTCTCCAGCCAGTTCCAGGAGAGATACATGGAAAACAGGGTGAATCGCCTGCCATTTAGGAGGTAACTTGAGTCGAAATACAGTTTTAGAGACTTCAGAGTTGATTTCGAATGGTCCCAAGCGCTTTTCAGCCAGTTTCTTTGATGGTCTTGTTGTTTGGATGTTTCGTGCATCGAGCCATACTTTGTCGCCTGGTTTAAAGGAAGGAGCAGATTGTCGATGTTTGTCGGCCTGTTCCTTGTATCTTCGAATCGCTGATTCCAAATTTGTTTTAAGTTCTTCTTGGAGTCGTGATATAGTTCGAAGATAATGTTCATCAGGATAACTAGTTCCTACATGGATTGAGTTGAATTGAGGATGTCTTCCATAAACAGTTTTGAAAGGAGATTGTTGTGTCGAAGAATGAGTCGATTTATTATAAGCAAATTCGGCCAATGGTAACCATGTGGTCCAATCGTCTTGTTGGTAACTGACATACATTCAAAGATATTGTTCAAGGATTTGGTTAACTCTTTCTGTTTGACCATTGGTTTCAGGGTGATAGGCCGTGGAGAGATTCCTCGTGATATTGAGTTGTCGACACAGTTGGGTCCAGAATGTGGATACAAACAATGAGCCTCTATCTGAAATAATATCATTTGGTAAGCCGTGTTTAGAAAATACATATTCTAAAAACAATTTTGACAAATCTTCTGCTGTAGCAGTAGTAGTGGTTTTAATAAAAATAGACATTTTTGAGAATCTATCTACTATTACTAATATAGCATCAAAATCATTAGAAATAGGAAGTTGTGAAATGAAATCCATCAATAAAGATTCCCAAGGTTTAGAGGGAATAGGAAGTGGTTGAAGCAACCCATGCTTCCGGTGACGGGGAGCCTTATTCCTATTACATTCGTAACAAGCTTTTATATAGGCCTTGATTTCCCTGGTCATACCTGGCCAGAAGAAATCCCTTGCTATTAACTGGTAGGTTTTATCAACCCCAAAATGACCAGCTAATGGAGAATCATGTCAACTATTGGAAATCCATAATTTTATCTCATTGTTGTCGGGTATGACTACTCCACCTTCGAAGACTAATAGACCTGATTCAATACTAAATCTTTTGGCCCCTTGCTTCGAGAGTATTTTGTCTTTTAACCCTAAACAATAATCGTCCTTTGACTGAGCTTCGAGGATGTTGGATAGTGGATTTTGAAAAGATTGAGTTTTCATCGAATTAAGTTGATGAATTGTTAACATTGATTTGTTGAAGATTGATTGCACATTTGCTGGGTTCTTGTCAGCAAATGCGTCCCCCTGCTGTGGGTAAACGTCTTCCCGACGTGACAAGATATCTGGGACAATGCAGTTTTTTCCTGGGCAATAGGAAATAGAGAAAGAAAATTCAGACAAAAATTCAGCCCACCTGGCTTGACGCCTGGTTAACACTTTAGAAGACATGAAGTATTTCAAAGCATTATGATCTGTTAAAATTTGAAAAGGACTATCTAGGCTGAGAAGAAAAGAACGCCATTTTTTAAGACAATGGATAATAGCTAAAAGCTCTTTGTCATGAATTTCATAATTTAATTCTGCGGCTATGAGTTTGCGTGACTCAAAAGCAACAGGATGAAACAATTTTGTTTCAGGATTTAATTGGGAGATGACCCCTGCAATAGCATAATCGCTCGCATCTGTCTCAACTATTGTCGAGGCAGAAGGATCAAAATGTCGAAGAATTGGGGCTGTGGTGAACGCTGTTTTTAGTGCTTCGAATTCCTTTTGTGCTGTAGAAGTAAAAACAAAAGGAATATCTTTTCTAAGAAGAGAAGTAAGATTGGAAATAGTTTTAGAGTAATCTTCAATAAATCTTCTATAGAAGTTTGCAAAACCCAAAAATCCTTGGAGTGATTTAATGTTTTTGGGCTCAGGCCATTCCAAGATTTTCTGGACTTTTTTATCATCCATGACTAAACCGTCAGTGGACAACGTAAAACCCAAAAAATCAATTGATTTGAGGTGGAATTTGCATTTATTATGCTTGGCGTAGAGACCATGATCTCAAAGACTATTTAGGACCTGTCGAACATGATGAATATGTTCATCCAGTGTTTTCAAGAATATTAAAATATCATCTAAATAGACGACTACAAATTGTTCAACAACATCTTGAAAGATATCATTAACAAAAGTTTGAAAAGTTGAAGGTGCGTTACATAATCCAAAAGGCATAACTAAATATTCAAAACTACCAAATCTAGTGCGCATTGCAGTCAGTGGTTCATGACCTTCTGCAATGCGAATTAGATTGTAAGCGCCTCTAAGATTAATTTTAGAAAATAAATTAGCACCATTGAAAAGGGTAAGAAGTAATGACATAGGAGGAACAGGATATGCATTCTTCTTTGTGACTGTGTTGAGCTTTCTATAGTCAACACACAACCTAAGACTACCGTCCTTCTTTTTTACAAAGAGGACAGGAGAGCCGGTTGGAGATTTACTGGCTCTGATGAAACCTTTGGCTACATTCTCTGAAATGTAGTCTTGAAGAACTTGAGATTCGTCCTTCGATAAAGAATAGACAGGACCTGTCGGAGGTACTGGGCCTATTAACTCTATTTGATGGTCGTAGGGTCGATGAGGTGGTAACTTATCGGCCTTGCGGATTGAGAAAACATCGAGGAAATCGTGGTAGATTTCCAGTAGAGTTGATTTGATGGCTTCAACGTTGATTTGGTCGTCCTCTTCATCTTCGAGAGAATCTGTCGAGGGGATACCTGTATTGAGAGAGCAGAATTCAATTACTTCTAGGCAATTTAAATCCTCTTCGAGTGAAGTCATCAAGCTAGAAGGGTTAGCCGATTGCTCATTTAAAGAAGGTACAGATGCTTGCAAGTCATCTGGCAGAGACTTGTCTTCTAGCAGGAAGTTGTCAGGCGGGTTGTTTAACTCCCTATTGACCTGCATTGAAGAATCAGAAATATACTTAGAGCGTGGGGTGATCAATCCCCTAGTCCAATCAATTTCGGGATTCCAATGCGTTAAAAAGTCATGGCCAAGAATGGTATCGTCCATCCTTGGGGCGTCCAAGACTGACAATTCCCACTCGAAGGGGGGAAAGTTCGGAAAGTTGAAAACCCATAAAACTTTCTTACTTACCCAATATTTGGGTTCCTCTGATTCGACCAAATAGATGGGAGTTCGATCGATATCTGTAAATGTTAGTTGAAGCTTCTCGGAAAAAGATAAACTAACAAAAGAAATTGAAGCTCCAGAGTCTATAAGACAACTGAAGGGGATATCCTCCTTAAAAAGAATGAATCTCAAGCGTTTTAAGGTAACTCCAGTCCTTAAGACATGGAGGTTCTGTGCACTGGGAGAGATAAGATAGTTTGCTTTGCACACAAGTAAACTATCTACTAGTTTTTTGACTTCGAACTAGTACCTTCTCTTTCCTTCAACTTTACACAGTCTTCCAACTTGTGCTTACCCCCACAATACATACATAACCCATTATCTGCTCGTCTCTTCCTTTCAGCTTCTTTAAGTTCCCCTTTAGGATCCAGTACTTTGCTGATATTGCCTGGGGTCGAGCCTTTTGGTCGAGGTTTATCCTTTCCCTTATTGGGTTTGGATTGAGTCGAGGAGGATTGATTTGGTCGTGGGTGTGAAGAAGGTCCCGATTTAAAATTTAGGCCTTGAGATTTGTTGGCATATCGACGATGTTGAAGTCCTCCTTGATAAACGCCGTCAAGTTTGAGGGTTCGATCCATTAAGTCCGTTAAAGTAGTCATCTTCTGACCATGAAGATTTAATTGATCTAGAATCCTCGAAGGAATTCCTTTCTTCAAATGATACTTAAGGGCAGCATCATTCCAACCTACTCAAGTTTGAAGTGCTCTGAAGTTGGAGATATATTCAGAAGCTTTACCATTATCACTCATGCGAAGAAAATCAAGTTCAATTTCCGCGTTGTCCGTTTCATTAGGATCCCCAAACAACGTAAAAAGTTGGTCCTTGAATTTTTCCCAATTATTGATAAGTAAGTGGGTTTCTGTCGAAGAAAGCATGAGTAGATAAGGTTAGAACCATCTTGCTGCTTTTCCGGCTAGGAATGAAGAAGCGTAAACAAACTTTGATCGGTCGCTGTCAAAGGTTCGAGGATCATTATGGAACAGTAGCTTGCAGGTTTGCAAGAAGGGTCGCAATCTGTCAGGGTGATCTCTGTCGTATTTGTCAGGAGATTTCATAGAAGGAGTTTTGAACTTAGATCCCACTGAAGACGTTGGATTTGAAAGGGTTTTCATGAAAAGTCTCATGAAATTTTCCAGGGAGTTAGATGGTCCCGGTTCTGAGGATTGGCCAGAAGGGTGATTGGCAGGGGCGGATGGTGCCTCGTGCATTGTATCCTCTCCTTCTTCTTCATCACTAGAATCCTCAAAATCTTGTGGAATGTCTTCTACAGATTGAACTGAATGTTGCCGTTCCCTAAGGTCGAGTGGTTCCAAAGAGTGAGTGCAAGAAACAGACCTTGTGGCTGTTGGACTGCCTCTAGCGCGAGCTCTAGTAGTAGCGCCCGTAGGAGGAGTGCGTTGAACAGGTGCCATTTAAAATTTTAGAAACGCCTAAAAGGACGTAGTAGTGCAAAGAATGAGAACTACGGAGAATTAAATTATACTGTCACCGGAAGACCTACGCACAAGGTCGAGGATGTTCCTGTAAGTGAGATGAGGGATTTTAGAAACTTCTTCGAAGCACAGAGGAATGATTCGAGGAAATTATTCGAAGGTCACTCGAAGTAATAGCTATAGGTTCGAGGTTTGTTCGAGAAGAATTATAAACTAGTTCCAAGGTAATAATAATTCTTAAAATCTCATGAAGGGTTGGAAACTCAATAATCAAAGATTTAGGATTTAGAAATGAATATTGAGAAAGTAAAAGAAAGATACAATAACAATGATTTAACTTTTAAGGATTTACAACTATTAATGTAAATACGATATTATAATTTAATTCTAAGGAATATCGAACCAAATACCCAACTCCTTTTATATCCTTTGTTCCTCCTCGCATTGACCTCCCTTCCATCGCAGCATTCCCATTCCATTGACCATTACTAACATACACTTAGACCCTCTCCACTAAATATCTGTCCATGCTCAATTTACCCCTTTTAATTAATTAACAAAACTTTAATGAAAAAACTACTACTATAATATTTCGTTGATCCTAACGCTGTGCGTCGCTTATTGAAAAGGACTAAGGTACCCTATTGGGAGATTGACTAATTTAGATTTAGAGTTTAGGCTAGCGCAGTTAAATAGTAAGTACACAAAGGAAAATAGCAGTTTCTATGGAGAATTGCTTTCTGCGCTTCGAGTATATATTTAGGACTCAATATTATTGATTTATTGAGTTAATTTCGCCTCGAGTGTCACGTAGCGCGTGACATGTGTGAAGGGGTAAAATAAATTGGATTGTGCTTAGACAGGGTAATTACCTTAATCACACATAGTGTCACAACCAGAAACTAAAAAAACAACTAGAAGTCTAGTTCACTTATTTTTTCTTCTGTGCAATATTTTGGTGTAGTTTCAACCTTCTCAAGAATTTTCATCTTTAACAACATTTTAATGTTATCCTCTATGTCTTTCCTCTTTTTTGGTGAAGCAGGGTATGGTTTCTTCTTAAGACTAGCAGGAATATTATCCATTTCACAGGTTAAACTAATCTTCATCTCATGATCTTCTACAAGGCCAAGTTCATTGATCCCATGTGCAAAAGCCATTGTAAATGCTTTAATTAAGTCCAAAATATTTTTTTCTCAGTTCTACTTATCTGAGTGCCAAATTATGCTTTTGAAATTCCTGTTTCAAGAAGTTCCATCACACTGGATTCTCTTCCTTTGCATGGAATATCTATAACTGACTCAATGTGTAAGACTGTGTTAAAAGAATCTATTATAAATTTCCTTTTACCATTCATTCCAATTGTAAAATTATTATTAGTAGGGTCTAATTTGACACCAAACTTTTTCAAAATGTAATTTGCAATAATAAAACAGCTACACAATTAGTATTATCCATTACTACAAAGTCACAAGTTACTCTAACATAACCATGTTGATGTCTAATGAAAACAGAAGCTTTGTATCTACCAACTTGGTGTAGTACTGATCCAAAACCTCTCAAATTTTTACTTTGAAGGGGTTCAAGCTTTGAATTATAATTACTATCAACTTTCTGTAATGCATTTTCAGAAACAACAGAGCCAGAAGCTCCTGTGTCCAATACTATGTTTACATTTTCTCCAGAAATCATTGATGGAACCATAATAGGTGTCATTTTAAGTTATCAGTTGTATATCATTAATGATTTCAGCATCCTCAAAATTCATTAATGATTTATTTAATTCCATACTTGGTATTGGGTTTTCAAAGAAGGACAAATCATCTTCCAACATACAGGCCTCATTTTCATTACTATATGGGATATTAGTGTCATAATCACTTGAATCTTTCCTTTTTCTGTTTCATTTTCAGATTCATTCTGATTTTCAACAATGTTTATATTTTTCTGACATTTTTGACCTTTAAACCAAGGCTTAATACACTTATAAGAAGTATTTGTCTCATAATCTTTAGGTACTTCAGGTGCAGTAGGTTTTTTCTGTTTTTCATGGAGTGGTTATAAATTATGATTCTTTACAGTTTCATTATTCTGTTTATGAGTGGTGTACCTTGCTTCATACTTATGGTTTAATAGTATTTGATTACAAATAATAATAAATTCAGAGTATTCATTAACCATTATTGTTCCAGCTACAACAATGTCTGTGACAGATATAGGTAATTTATATATTATTTAATCTTTCCATAAGTTCAAATCCATACTTTGCTAAATGGCTTTTAATATTTTATTTAAATTCATTAAAAATACCATAGGTTTGTCATATTTCAAGGGATTATACCTTGCTTTCTCATATAATCTTTGCTGAGCTAGTCTGAATTAAGAACCTCCAAATATTTTTTCAATTAGTTGATTCAATTCTGCTCAAGAGTAATATTTACCATCACTTAATACAGCTTCAAACCATAATAAAACAACATCCTTAAATAAAGAGGTCAGTTTTGATGTTATTATTTCATCTGGTAACTTATATGAGAATTTTAAATTTCCAATTATTTGAATAAAATGCTTCCAATCAGAGCTGGCTTCCCCATCATAAGTTGGGTACTGATCAATCTTTGGCCAGCTCTTCTGATTTGATATAATCTCACTAATCTTAGGCAAATTAAATAACTTGGTTACTTTCGATAAATGGTCTTGTATTTCCTCTTGCACAGATTTGTGACTTATATTTTTTTTCTCAGACTTGACAATTACACCAGATGTTTTTACTTGTGGTGGCATTGGAAATGATTGAGATTCATTTTTGAAAATGAAAGGATTATTATTATACTGTGTATACTTATGATTATCCTGATTCATCAATAGATTGGCAGTTTCAATCTCAACCTTAGTAAATCTTTTTAAAAGATCAGAGACACTCTGATTCATTTGAGAAAAAGATAACTTTGTTCTTGATTCATACTTTAATAAATATGCTTCATAAAATTTTTCTAACTCACAGAATATTTTTGAAAGCTCACTATTTTTATTACTTAAAGAATCATATTTAAGAGTTAGAGCAAAATTTTCTTTCTTTAATTCTTTATTTCTTATTTCAAGTTGAGAAATATTCAATGTCAAGGATGAAATTGTTTCACTTGTGAGCTTAATTTTCTGATCCTCATACTCAGTCATTCTATTCCATAATTCTGAAATAGTTCCATGGACAGTTGGATTATTATTAAAATACTCAACATCTTCCTTCTCAAATTCTTCATTATTTTGTGATGCTCTCAACTCACTAATAAATGGTGGCATCTGAGGGTTAGCTGTATTATTATTGTAAATAGTACTATTGTTATGAACAAAAGATAAATCAGGTGTATCTACATAAAAACCCAATATTCTCAAGTCCTCCTCATTTTTCTGAACAGATTTTACATCAATTATATTACCTGCATTCTAATCATCAGTATTGTGTTCAATCTGAGAAGGTAAACTACTTATCAAGGAATAGGAGAAGGCCCTTACTTTTGGCACTTTTTCTTTGCCTTTTAAGGGTGATATGTGGTTGTCTGATGAGGGGTTGGATCCCTGTTGCAACTGTGGCTTGCCTACTGCTGATGGAACCAATACCACTTCCATTTTTCCTCCAAGATTGTGTTCTGGGACTGACCTGATCCTTTTTGGATAGGGGGCTTCTGGTTTAGCTGTACTCCCTTCAGCTCTGCCAAAGTTTGGTTTAGTTTCTGAAATCATATCCTGCAGTTGTTTACACCTTTTATACTTCCTTTATTATAGAATATTTGGACTACTCCAGTTTAAGAACCTGTTTTTCCAGATGTGACAGTTGATCCTGAAGCGGAGGTGAAGTCTTTTTTATAGTTATATTTTTCAATAAAGCATCCTTTTCCTCTATGCTCATTGCTTCTGGCTGTGGGAATGTCTGTCCTTCCATAGTGATGTCCTGGTAGAGTGTTTTAAGCTTTAGGCCTGGTGTTAAAAGCAGGTTTATCACTTAAATTGTCCTGTGAAGCACTCATTATGACTTAAATAACTATTCTTCAGTTCTAAAAAAGAGAAAAACTTTAAGGTAATTAGTAGACAAAATATAGTTTTAATATGAATACTAATAAAAACACTGGAGCTTACCCTGAATTTATATCTTTATTTATTTAAATTAAATACAAGAAGAATCCAAAAAAATCTGTTAAAATATAAATAATAAGTTTAAATAGACCTTTATAAGGTTTAATAGTTAGCTTACCAGGATTTATCCAAAAACTAATTTAATTGGGTATTATATTGGTGACCAAATACCAAGTGAAATGGGGTTTATATTTGGTACATTTTACTACTTTATATACCTAATTTTTATTATAGAAAATTGGTAAAATTATTATAAGGGTTCTTTTCCGCAATAACTGTGTTATGAAGACCCACAAATGTGCTGAAGACCTAAAAATTTGGTTAATATGAGCTATACTAGAGTAAAAATCATGTCTTAAGGCTATACTAAAATACTAAGTAATAAATTAGGAAAGGCCCCCAATTGTCAGTATATGCTGGTATTTATGTATGATTTAATAGTAAATATTAATGGTACTACTACTTAATAATAACTGATTTATATATTGAACCTCAAGGAAAGACTAATTAAACTTTTATGCTCAATTTTTATATCACAATACTTGGATTGGTGTGGACTAGTGGTGGAAAATAGGCTAAGAAAAATAGTTATAGCTAATATAAAGATAATATCAATTTAAAAAGGCTTTTAAATATATATTTTATATGATAATAATTATTTCATAATGTTTATTCTAGTTTTAGTAAGTAAGTGATGACCAATAACCAGCCAATTCCTCCCATATTTATATAAAAATCCACTGGAGTGCACAGACCTGCAATCCAGATGATGTCACTGCTATCCCAGGCTATTACAGAACTGTGAGGGCTCATAACCTCCCCATTGTTCCCATTTCAAGCATCTTCATTATCCAGACCTCAAGTAAGGACCCTCCATCACAATTAATGATATCATAAACCCATACCATAAATTGAGAATACAGATAAAAGCAGATACCATAAAGAAACTGGTAAAATAACTCATCCAAATAGTATAGAATGAATCCCAAAGCATATAAAGGAATCAAATCAACTTTTCAAGCCGCAATAACATCCCCAAGCATACATATTAACCCAGTAATCATATTCCAACCCATAAGTCCGTGAAAATCCATCAAAGGAAGCAGATTAAGTTGTCTAAACTGCATATATGCACTTTAAGAAGGTGTATATGCTTGTGTAGGTGTTGTGAGTCAAGTGAATACTTCCATATTAACTAAAATAAGCAAAAAATAAAGGTTATAGGCTATTTAGAGGTTTAAGCCTACTTATAGACCTATATATACATAATATAACTACATACTTCACTGAATATGAGGTTTATATATACATATAAGCTTATGTATTTCTATATTTACTTAATATCACTTTAGAAAAGTATTTTATTACTCCATTAACACCTTAATAGATATTATATTTCTATGGATAAGCTATTTATACTACCATAAGTCATATAATAGTGTAATAATTATATATATAAGTATTATAGCCTTAATTTTAACTCAGAAGCTTAATTCAATAAAGGTTATCTTATTTTAAACATAAGAATTACTAAGTCCTGGGGATACCCTGGCTTGAAAGTGATGTCTTTCAATAAGCATGGGGATGTTGCTACTGAAGTTCCTTCCAATATGAGAGAGGCTTTTTCTGTCTTGTCAAGGATTGGTTTTCCCATGCGGTCATTTAGAGGAGTATTAGACTGGGGGTTGGTTTGTGAGGACTTTTCTTCTTTGAACAGGGTCATTGGGGTGAGGGTGGAAAACTTTTCTTGCAAGTTTTGCTTTCAAAGGAAGTTTACTTTTTCACAGAAGGTTTTACATGCTGTAAGTAACTCAGCTGTATGTTTAGGAGATGTGAAGGGCCATGAACGCCTCTATTCCCTAAAGCAGGATTTCTTGATGGGGTCCAAGATACTTTGGTTCAACCATGCCGGAAATGACAATTTGGGATGTTGAAGTGGGATAAAAAAATCCATAAGCTTAACTTAACCAGTGGAAATCTATTCTGCAGCCAAATCTATTTGGGAAGGGGAGTAAATGTATGGGGGAGAGATAGAGGATATGGATGAGATGAGTGAAGACTTATCAAGTTGGTTCCAATTATGGAAGGATATTGGGGACAAAAATATGGGGGAGGGGGAAGGAGGATTGTCTCAATAAATCAATGATCCAATAGGATGGAGGTGGAACCTTCAAGATCTGTATGAAATTCAAACACCAGATTGGACATCTTTGCGTTTAAAAAAACTAGATCAATCACTGAGGGGAAATTTCTGTAGTCACAGAAGGTGATGATTCCAGGTTGTGAGATGAGATGCAGACCAAGGGTTGACATGGAGTCAAGAAATAGGGTCGCCTTTGGGTGATTAAAAGTGTGGCAGGTAGGATTTTCCCACAAATCATGGTGGAAATTAGTGTCATTGAAGAAAAGAATGGGAAGGTTTTTGAGATTTTGAAGGGAGGGGACAATATGCAAGAGAGATGAAGAATAAAAGGGTGGTTATAGATGTTTAGAAAGAGTAAAGGGGAAGGGGAGCTGTTGTGGAGGAGAAGAGAGATGTCCAAGCACAGATTAGAGAGGGGGAATTTTGTGTTTACATAGAAGCAAGAAGGAATTGGAGATGGAGCAGGGTTAGGTGGAGTGTAAAGTGGGAGAGAAGGTGCCAGAGAAAAGTGATCATGTGAGAGGAAGGGTTCCTGAATCACTAGAAGATCATACTTGGGGGTGGAGGGGTCATTAAAGAGGGAGTGAAAACAAAGAAAAGAATGGGGACAATTAAGTTGAAATATAGAGAAATTATTGGGAAACTTAGGCAGTTCTTGTATGGAAATCTATTTGGGGGTGTCTTGGGGGCATGCTGAGTGATGAGGGGGGTGATAGATGTGAAAAGATTGAGGGTCTGTGTCAGTGTATGCTAGTATCTGATTATGATTTAATAGTAAATATTAATTTTCCTACTAATTATTGATAATTAATTTAGTGATTAAACCTCAGGGGAAGACTAATAAAATAGTTATTCTCAATATAAACTCACAATACTTGGATTTTTATGCATTCTAGTGGTGGAAAATATATAAATAAAGTATAGTTATAGATTATATAAAAATAAAATCAAGTTATAAATGCTTTATAATATATTTATATATGATATTAATTGTGTTGTAGTGTTTTTTAATGTGTAGTAGGTAAGTGATGTCTGTAACCTGTCAAAATCCCCCCTTACTTATACCAAAATCCACTGGAGTGCACAGACCTTCAATCTAGATGATGTCACTGCTATCCCCAGTTATTACAGAACTGTGAGGGCTAATAACCTCCCCATTTATTCCACTTCAAAAAGTTTCAACACCCAGACCTCCAGTAAGGACCCTCCATCACAATTAATGATATCATAAACCCATACCATAAATAGAGAAAACAAATAAAAGCATATACCATATAGAAACAGGTAAAATAACTCATACAAAGAGTATAGAATGAAACCCAAAGCATATAAAGGAGCCAAATCAACTGTCCAAGCCCCCAATAACATCCCCAAGCATACATATTAACCCAGTAATCATATTCCAACCAATAAATCCATGAAAATCTTTCAAATGAATCAGATTAAGTTGTCCCAACTGGATATATGAGCCTGAAAAAGGTGTAAACGCTTGTTTAGGTGTTTTTAGTCCACTGAATACGTCCATATGACCTAAAATAAGCCAAAAAAAGATTTTAGGCTATTTAGAGGTTGAGACCCACTTATAGACCTAAATATACATAATATAACTACATATTTCACTGAATATGAAGTTTATGTTTACATATAAGCTTATGCATGTCTATAATTACTTAATATAACTTAAGATAAGTATATTATGACTCTATTAACACCTTAATGAGTATTATAAGGCTATGGATAAGCTATTTAAACTACTTTAAGTCAAATAATAGTGTAATAACTATATATATAAGTATCATAACCTTACTTTTAAGTTATAAGCTTTATGTAATTAAGGTTATCTTATTCTAAACATAAGAATTACTCAGTCCTGGGGATACCTAGGCTGACAGTCTGACTTGAGGAGAGAGGAAAGGGTAATGGTAGCTGTTTTTAGAGGGTAGTCAGAGGAAAGAGAGTCAATGCATCTGAAACAGACTAGGAATCAATTATGGGAGCCTTGCATTCTTTTGAGCTGTGGTTTCCAACACAGTTTGTGTGTTGGGGGGGAAGAGAGAAGTGAATTGAAAGGTGAAACTTTCCCCTGCACCTGTAGCATGTGCAACATTCCCTATTGAAAGCTTCAGTGCATTGGACCTGGCTTTCACAGATGAAGGGAAAAGGGTAGGAAAGGAGAAAATGTAGGTCAGAATCATGTTTATCTAAAAGGTGGAGGATGACTGAGGAATGGTTTTCCCTGCCCTTTCTTTGGGAATTCTGAGCTATGATACTATGTAGAGTTATTTGAGGGCTTTGGGGCTTTCTTCAATGAAGTTGTTATTGATATTTTTGTAATCAATGTTGAGGAAAGTAAGGACTCCCCGAGCTACAACTGGGTGGGTCTGGGGCTTGAAAATCATATTGTTGGGGATCCATAATTGCCACAAATTTATGAAAGTGAGTTTTTTAGCTTCCATAGCCACAATAACCACAAAAAAACACCTGAAATCTGCTAGTAGGTGCCAATCCCTCAATCCATTTGTGACACAAGAATAACTCAGATTTGATGCCACACAAGCTAGCATGTTCAGTGTTTAGTGTGCAGTCTTTCTAGAAGAATTACAGCTGAGCTAGAGCTGAATCAAATCAAAGATAGGGATTGGCACCTGCAATCAGGTTCCCACCTTTTTTTTCCGGTGAATGAGTTTGATATTGTTGGAATTTATCCTTGAAATACCTCAGAGCCTAACTTTATTAGAAGAGGAGGGGGAAAGGACCTTCTTAGTGGATAGACAATTATTGAGTAGAGAGAGAAATTGGGGGGTAGTGACTTATTTGAGGAATGGTGCCATTGGGTTAACTTGCTTCATGATGATGAAGGGGAGGCCATTGAAGGGAGGGGGAGGAGAGCACGAGTTTTGGGAAGAGTGTTTGTAAGAGGCATTGGAGGAAATTTTTTCACAAGATGGACCCTTTTGAGGTGGCCTGAGAGGTGATGAAGAGAGGGCAGGAGAGGGAAAGAAAATAAGGATTTATTTAAAGTTTTTGTCAAAAAAACTTTTGGCTCAGGCAAGAGGGTCAGCTGAGGAAGAGGGGGGGCAGGGGGGAGTTGCTTTTTAGGAGGAGGATGAATGGAAATGTTTGGTTGAGCATGCAAGGAGGCATGGAGAATATGTGGCCTGAGAGTGGTTGCAAATGCATCAATGTCAGCCATGGTAAATATGTACATGTTAATGTGCATTCCCTTTCAGGGGTGATCTTTAACCAATTTGAATGAGGTTAAGAGACATTTCATCAGAGCCTTTGGGTTGTCAGCTCCATCTAAGCCCACCATGTGCAGGACACTCCATGCCAAAGGGCTGTTGTTTTTGGTGGAGGAGGTTAGTAAGGACAAATCCAAATAATGGATTATTGGGGTTATGGAAAGAGTCCTCAAGGGTGGAGGTTGAGAGGGTGGGGTGGTGTGTGTGTGGAAGAGGCGGCACAAATGAGGAGGGGTCAATTTTGGGGAGTATTGAAGAGGGGAGGTCTGCAGGGGTGGGGCCAGATTCAAAACAGGCTTAAGTGTTTCCAGAAAAGCTCTGGGTGGGAGTTTCTAGCCTCCCCCAAAGAGTTTCTTTAAGTGACATGGGGGGATACCTGGTGCTGGGAGAGGGGGATGGGGACACATAGAACCTCTTCTTGGGGGCTGGGTAGGGCCAGGAAAGAGACAGAGGAGAGCTTGACCACAGGATCAAGGGTGAAAGTTGGCTGTTTAGGAGGGAGGAGATTCTTTTTTGAGAGGAGGAGTTGAGTTTTTTGTGGAAGTTTCTGGATACATGTCAATGTCCATGTTGTTGTTAATAAGAAATAAGGGATGCAGTTGGTGTAATTGTCTCAACCATGGGATTCATGATATTTTTTGGACAATTTGTTATGTTAGGTTTGAATATGTTTTGCACCAGGATTCACTAAGTTCCAAATTGGTCTGTGTGCTTCTTTCACATTATGTGCTGTAAAAAGACTCTTACAGTTGCCTTCTGTAAGCAGAATCCAAGGTAGTTGGATAAAAATAAGAAAACCTGGTCCCTTTAAGATAAATAAGACATTTCACAATTAACTAAGCTTAAAATTATAATTTATATGAAATGAATTGGAGAAAAATTAATTTAGACATTTTTTAGATGAAGAATTGGTGTTCTTCATAAATAAGGAAAAGAAATACAACAGTGAAGTTGTACTCAAAAAATTTATATAAATGATTGAATCAATATGTCTTTATGAAGCTTTTTATTTTTGTTAAAAAATGTTATATTTGATTCCCTGAAGTTGAGACCTTTACATTGGTACCCTATAAGTATATATTTATGAGTTGTTAAATAAAATTTATAAAATGTTATGAAAAAGTGTTATATTTATAAGGGTATTACAATTTTATAATATTTTATATAAAATATGATAGTAGTTGTTTTTAATGGGTAAGTTGTATGATTTCTGATGGTTCTCTAATTTTGAGTCTGCAGGCTTTATATGCATAGTATTTCATGTGCCCTACTTTCCCTAGCTGGAGAATTCCGGAGCTTGACTGGAGATCACCAGAGGTTGTACAAAGCCCTTCCAGAGAATTCTGGATTCAATTAGAGCTTTAAAGCCGTAAAAAAAATCTACAAAAATTACAGATGATAGCCTTACATCTTTGAACCCTTCCATAAAATTTTGGTAGCCTGCGCAACCCTATTCACTGAGCTAAAAATTATCAGAGTTAAGTAAATTATTAGTAATACTGTATAAAATTATTAAAAATATAAGAAAAATATTTTAAATTCTAGGAAAGATTCTAAAGGTACTTGATACTCCTAGATTTCATTTTCAAGCACTTTTAAACCTATACTTACATTTCTTGACCAATAATTAATTATTTTTTCTTGGAATCATATAAATAACCATTTTTGCAATAAACAATCCTTTCTTTTTATAATAAGAAAATATATCAAATTAGATTGTCCTTTCCAATCTTTAATATAATCATCCCACATTCATTTAAAAATATTTTAAGTGCCATAATAAACTTTAGACTTCCACAACGTATATCAAATTAGCACAATTATGCAGATATTTATGAAAATCTTTGAATGTCTTGAAGTAGACTATATAAGGTGAATTTTTACATATTGTTTTTGTGCGTCTAGTATGTTTTCCATGTTTCCATGGTATTGAGGTTGTTTTTACTGTGGAAATTTCAAGTGAAAAAATTGTAAAATGGAAATGAAGATGTTTATTCTTATTGATAGGATTGTAATGTTGGTCTGCTTTTTTTAGCAACATTTTTATGTCAGTATCATTAGAAAAAAAACATGGGAGCCTGACAACAGGTGCCAAAACTTATATTTGACTTAAATAAATTTCAGCTCAGCTGTAATTATTCTGGAAAGTTTGTGCACTGAAAAATGAGCAGACTAGCTTAAGCACCATCTAATCAAATTTACTCTTAATTAAAAACTGAATATTGGGATAGGCACCTACTAGAAGTTTCCACTTAATTTTTTGTGGTGTATGGTCTGAAATTATGTTTCTGGTTAAGTTTGGGCCCATAACCTATAAAGGCTATGACTGAAAATGAATAGACAGAAGCTTATTATTTTCAATAGACAATGTACTCAAAATAATGTTTGAGTATTAATAATACCAAGAGAGACAAACCAATAGAAATTTGTTAATAAATTTCATGAGTATAAAAGTATAAGAAAATAAATTATGAAGTAAAATATAGATTATTCCCTCACCTTACTAATACAGAGAGAGACAAACCAATTAATCAGGGTTTCAGACTGTAGTGCTCCAGAAAGAACCATTTTCATTACTTTACCTGTAGCATGGTGTCAGCCTGTAGAACTCCAGAAAGAGCCAGAGAACAGGAGATGTTATGACTACAGACTATATACAATCATACATTTCTAAGTACCCAGTCCTAATGACATAAAAAACAATAGAAATCAATATTGGAATAATCTTCAATACATGGGTTATTTATATTATGATAATAGTAGAGATTTACAGTAGTAACGCTTTTATGTATTATCCACAAATCTTTTATTTAGGTTTTAATCCTAATCCATGTTGTTAATTACAATCTTTGTGGAAAAAGTTCCCATGACAGTTACAACAGTTTTTCCAAACTTACCCAGAATTCTCCCTCATTATTTCATCTTGCTAGCCTGTTTGTTGTGGTTTCACCTTGCACTGGTTTCCTTAGCTCCCACAGCAGGCAAACTTTAGTCACATCAGGTGAGCATCAATTATTGTGCTAAATCAAATGGTGCAATTTGCAAGTGACATGTGCCTGAATTGGTGCAAAAAATGCTTATATTGGTGTAAAAAACACTCATTGTGGTGCAACAAATGCTCATAGTGGTGTGACAACTACCTGGACAAGAGGTAATATTTTCAACCTGCTTGTCTTTTTCTTTTTGGACCAGTTTTTTCCACTTTTTTTTTACTTGCTCTTATCAAAAAAAAATTTAGAAATATACCTTTTTCTTTGATAATTTTTAAATAATTATCTCAATGGAGCTTTGTGAGTGTTCAGTTTTCATCCAGAATGTTTGTTTGAATTTAAAGGGCAAGGAAAACACAGAAAGTATCTATCTCTAAGCACACAAAGAAGGCATCTCCTGGTAGATACCCATTGTCATGATTTGCCCCAATTTTGTGAAGCTTCAAATTCTTCATCCAATGAACTATCTTCTTTGGATCTGCTTCATCCAACAAGTGAACCTTCTGAGTTTAGTGAAATGTGTTTTGGTGATAATAATGATCCAACATGCAATTTGATTTTTATCTCAATAAATGTTCTTGAAATTTCTAGCTTATTTGTAAATTTTGATTTAATTTAAAACAGTTCCTATATCAATCATAATTACTTGGATCTATTTTGGCTTAAATCTCAGTAGATAAAATGCATCAGTGCAGCCAGAATTATTGTCAATGTTATTAAGGATTCTCAAAATTCTTTGATTACCATCTTAGCCCTTGAAAAAACTTCACTTGACCCCCAAATTAATCTAAAAATAGCCAAGTTGAATGTCAACTTTGCTACTAGGATATTCTGCCAAAATATTTTCAGATCCATCCTGAACATTCTTCCATTCCACCAATTTGTACTTAAAAAATGTTTCCTAGTTCAACTCCATGAAATGAGCCACTTTACTATCTTAAAATGACATTTCAAAAAATTAAGGATCCTGGTGTATCTCATCCAAACCCAAAGGTGCCAAAGATTTCAAAATAATATAATGTTCCTCATTTAATGTTTCCAGTTCAGAAAATATCAAATTGGCTTTGATGGCTTCTAGGATGGTCAGATTTTGAGGAGGCTTTAGAAAACTGGAGAGAAAAAGTCAATGGCAGAAGTAGTTACATCAATGATGTGCAGCATGGTACATAATTTAGGAGCATGGAATGGAATAATTACTCTGACTTCCTGAACTTGGTACTTTCTATGTTTATTGATTGGTTTAACCCAAAGGGAAATAAAGCTTCTAGAAACTTAGAATCAATAGGAGTAATTTCTTTCAGCTGTCTCAATTTTCCACTTGATATCTGAAAAAAAATTTGTCACATATGTCTCTCTGGAATCACACCAGGACCAAATTTTCAAGATCCAAAAACTATAAATCATATTTTAAAACCCTTTGTTGAAGAGTTGATTGAACTTGAAAGTGGAATTGTAATACCAAAATTTCAGAGAACTGAAGGTTGTATGGTGCAAGTTATACTTCTGTGTGTAATTGGAGATATTCTTGCAACAAAGAAGGCTTCTGATTTTGAATCTCATTCTGAAACTTGATTTGGCACTTAATGAATGACTAAACTTGATCAAATTTTATCTTTAGAATTTGGACAACCAAGATTGAGAAACAATGTCATCAAAAACTCAAAAAAGTCTAGAGATGCTCAATTACAAAACACTAGAGAAAAAGTGCTCTAGGAAAATGGTATTTGATATTCTGAGCTCAATTGACTAAGCTACTGGGATCAAACTAAGCATTTTTCTCTAGGTGTGATGCACAGTTGGCTTAAAGGTGTTCTTAATCTTCATATGAAAAACTGCTGTAAATTCAAGTATGAGCCACAATATATTACCTGGAAAAGAAGCCAGAAAGAGCATTGAGTCAAGCTATGAAACAGGCACAAATTGATGATAATATAGAGATAATTTTTCTTAATTCAAGCTCTGATGATGATTAAAATAGTGATGAAACTTACAGTTATGAGTACCTTCAACTACAAAGTGGTGAAAATGGAAATTTCTTCACTCAAAATGACATTTCAAGATTTTAAGATATTATGAAAGGTGTGATTCTACCTAGCAATCTAGTAAAACCTCCTCCAAATCTTGGTGACAAACGAAATGGAAAACTCAAGCCATCACAATGGTACTCCCTACTTTCATATGTAATACCTCTATTCATCCTTGAAGTCTTTGTAGATGATGTCAATAATCTTCCACCAGGATCCAAGCAACTGAAATTCTTATGCAATACTGGATATCTGGTAATATGTACACATATATTTTTTTCAATAGAGCTTAATGAAGATAGAATTGAAAGATTTGAAACCAATTATGCAAAATATTATAAATCTGTTGAAAAACTCTATCTTTGCTCCAAAGTACAACCAAATCACCATTTTGCACCTCATATTCCTAAGCAAATGAAGCTCTGGGGGCCTCTAATTGGGGTTTCAGAGTTTTATGGAGAGCAGCACATTGGATTTTTACAAAAAATTAACACCAACAAACAAAATAGTAAGTGGGATGGATATATTAAATTTTTGTCATTTTTCAATTAAATTTTGATCAATTTTGATATTAATTCCATAGGTAAGTTGAACATTACAATGAAGAAAAGAAGTTGTGAACTACAAAGACTTATGATCAATGATACCTATCAAGAGGTAATGAATTTAAAATCAAGTTTTAATACCAATTAAAAATAATCAACGGTGGGGAAATTCCTGTGCTCCTTTATCATAAATCATTCTAATACCTGATAGAAAATATTATCATATTTTTTGCGTTTATTTATTGTAAGTCATTTTAATACTTAATAGAATTTATCACATGATTTGTTATAATTTTCATAAAAATCATATGAAATCGTAATACCCCTTACTCATGTATCATAAATATTTTTAATATAATAAAGTCACAAATATTTACATGTATCATTGAAATTACCTTAATCTCTAAAAAAAAAATCTAAAAGAAATTTTACAGTAACCATCAAAAATAGCATTGTCAGATTCTAACCTCCACAACATCAATTCTATCATTCTCTACCTCTGATTCCCCAATCTATTTCCCATTGTAATCAGGATCATTAACATGATCATCATTAACTCTTGGCCTTTTCTCTCTTACTGTCTCTTTCACCTTTTCCTTGACATCTTTGCTATAAACTTCAATATTCTGTTGCTCCCTAAAGACATGAACAAAATCATCATCATACAAAAAACCAGGATCACACTCTTCAAGCGCTTCATCTGATTTATCTTCACTTTTTGCCTCAGAAGTAATTGTATCACTATCACCCTCTTCATCTTCACTACCTTCAGCAGAATCTTCATCTTCATTCAACAATCAATATTGGGCAGCATAGAAATGCCAGTATTTTGATATAAATTTTGACTCATCATATTTCTCATCCAGGTGTGTTTGTCATTTCAGTAGAAGTGATTCAGTTGCATCAGGAAAGAATTCAACATTACCAGTATCTACGATTGTTTCTTCTGAGATGGAATTAAGCTTTTGAACCATTCAGCATCATAAAAATCATAAGGGAGGCCTTTTGGGGATTGGATTTTTAGGCAATTTGCTAATCCTGAAACAAGAAAGAGGATCTTTCTCACTTTTTTGAATCATGCATATTTCCAAGCATCACATAAATTGGCTAGCATTTTTAGACTGGCATGGAAAAGTTTTAATGAAATAATAAACTTTTTTTGTTGAGTTCATAATCACTATGGGCTCCAACTTCTTTAATATTTTCATGTATCTTTTAGGAAACTTATTCTTTTTTCCAAACTTGACTCAGGAATCTCTTAACTGTAAAACAAAAATTAGAATATAAAATTAAAGTGACAGGTCTGGAAACACTTACTTGCTCCCTGTTCTTTTGAATCCATTTTTTTCAATATTTTTCTTCTTAGTGCCAGCTTTCTTTCTATCTTTTTGGAATTAGTCAATCATTAAGAAGTGTACAAAATGGTTGTACTCTTGGATGAGTAAGGGCATGTCAGATAGATGATGACAATTGATTTTCAATTATGCATAGGCCTTTGATGCAGCAATTTCTCAAAACATTGTGATATCAGAGATTCTGCAAGTAGAATTATAGAGTGATGAAGGGTCCTTGTCCAGATTAGGGCACCAAACCCTTAGCCCTAAATGTGTCAGTATTCCTTTTGCATACAGAATAAAGTTTTGATACAAGTAAACAAGTGAGCCGCCAATTTGGAGCTGACCTTTGAATACGAGTTGAAGCTTTTAACCTTTTCAACAGAAATGGGAGTAGGTGAGGCATTATTTTCAACAGCAAGTTCCAACTTTTCTTAACTCTGAAAGTTGACTGCAGAGAAAAGTAAGCTCATTGGGGCTTGGTGCTGATGGTACTGCATCATTATTTTTCAGTCCCCAAAGAATAATGATATGGAAAAACATAGCATTCTAGAAATTAAATTTGAATATGCTTGAGTTAGTAGAAAATAAATTAAGAGAGGACTCACCTTTGTTGTGGCAAAGTCCAAAGAAATTCAGATGTTCAAAGTTGACTTGGATTACACTTAGGAGATGGGACATGAGGATTGTGTCACCGGAAAACCTATGCACAGAGTTGAGGGTGATCCCAAAGTAAGTGAGATAAGAAGGAAGAGGGCAGCTACAGCTTCAAACCACAAAGGAATACTTTGAGGAAGTTATTTGAAGATAGATCTAGGTAACTAATACTGAATCAAGATAATCTTTGAGTAATAATTAATGTATATGGTAAGGACACTAACTATTGTGGTAAATCTCAAGAAGGGTTGCAATTCAACAATCAGAAGGGAAAGATTTAAGTATTTTAAAGATTTAATGAAACTGATTATTAAGAAAGAAAAGGAAAATTATAAAAATAGCCTAATAAGAGTTCAACTACTATTACAAATATATTTTATAAGTTAATTATAAGGAATTTCAAACCAAATTACCCCCCTTTAAATACCCCATTCCTCCTTGCACTGACCTATTAATCACCTAGCCACCATATATCCACAGACCCATCCAATCCACCAGAGTTTCTATTTACCAACCATCTAACCTTATAACCCTTCTTCCCTGTTCAAATATTGCCTTGATCTTAACACTAGATTATGCACACATTGCCTATGATTGAAAAGTATAAGTGTCTTTACCATTAGTGTTCTTTTAAGGTTTGGATAGCGCAGCTGATTCAAGAACACAATAGAATGCAACCACCCCAAGGTCCCTTTTTGTGCATTGCTAGTGGAGTTAGAGCTTGAATAGTGGTGTAATTGGGGTACTTTTGCTTTGAGTGTCACATGGCGCATGATGAATTGGCATTCTTTAAGTAATTGAGTGGATTTTGAGGGCTCTTGGAAGATCCAGCAGCAGGAAGATGTCACCGGACGACCTACGCACAAGGTCAAGGGTGTTCCTGGAAGTGAGATGGAGGGAGGAGTTTAGAAACTTCTTTGATGCACAGAGGAAATGTTCGAGGAAGTGATTTGAAGATGACTCAAAGGAAGAGCTACTGCTTCAAGATATGTTTGAGAAGAATTCTAATATAATTTAAAGGTAATATTAAAATTCTTAAGATCTCACAAAGGGTTGGAAACTCAATAATCAAAGATTTAGGATTTAGAAATGATTACTGAGAAAATAAGGAAAGATACAATAATAATGATTTAACTTAAAGCTTTACCACTATTAACTATATATATGTTTTATAATTTAATTCTAAAGAATGTCGAACCAAAATCCCAACCTCTTTTATATCCTTTACTCCTCCTCGCATTGACCTCATACCCATCCACTATTCCGCACACCACAGACCATTTAAAAATGCATCCATTACACCTGGATCCTCCTCACTAACATATTTTAACCCTTTAATCCTCCACTATCCATTCCGTCCATGCTCACTACACCTTTTAATAATTCACAGACATTTAATAAACCTTTTAGTGCACCATTACATTGACTATTGCGCTGTGCGTCGCTTATTGAGGAAAAGACTGAGACGCACTATTGAGAGATTGAATAATTTAGATTTAGAGTTTAGACTAGCGTGGTTGAATAGTGAGTACACAAAGGAAAGTTGCAGTTGCTATGTAGAAATGCTTTCTGCGCTTCTAGTATGGATTTAGACTTCTATTTTATTAATTTAATGAGCTACTTTTGCCTTGAGTGTCACATGGCGCGTGACAGATGCCCAGGTATAAAAACGCAAGCTCCGTTGAGCGTGAGACATATACTTCCCACACTACTTTCCCTTTATTTAATTGTTGTTTATTTATTTATTATTATTATTATGTCAACTTGTCCTACTCCAGCTCCCACGCCTCCTCACCCCAAAGCGGATGGTGGGCTCGTTACTCGAAAGTATTCCCAAGCATGAACGGCTTGTGAATCAATGGAATAATTCTGTGTGGAAAGCACAGCTACTCAAGGTCCTCACCAGAAATGCGAGTTTTGCTGATGGAGACGGGTGGCTTGCGATGCATTAGCAAAAAATTTGGACATCGAACAAAGGTTTATCAAGACTGAATATTGGGTAATACCGAAGAAAAAAGAAGTGGTTGAAGACATATGGGATGTGTTGATCGGGGATGACCAATCAGAAGCAGCTGAGTTGGAAGTCGAGGACAATACGGCATCCTGGGTAACTTGAGCCATGGGTAAAGGAAGGGTAGAAGAGGAGGTGGATGAGTTGGTGGAGGAAGATGAGGAGGAAGTCCCCATTTCAAGGCGGACTCCTAAAAAGCGGCAAATGGTCATCGAAGATGACGAAGAAGAAAAATAAGTGGCAGTGGGAGTCAAATCAAAGTTATTTCTAGAGGCTGATCTGATGTTCAAAGTAAGTTTTCTTTTATTTTATTTTACTTTAATTTTGTTTTTCAAAGAAAAATTTTACTGATGACCATATGATTTAGAATTTAGATGTCATCGCGGAAGCCTTGAGTGTGGGAGCTCCTATTATGGAAACCACTGCTGTGGAAGTAGCGACGTCAATCCCTACCGAAGAACAGTTACCAGTGATTGCCTAGAGGGAGGATAATGAAGAAACTCTTGACCAGGAATGGTCGAAGAAACCTCGCCAGGGTCGAGGAGCTAGGTTTATTGAAGATGTAAGTGGTGAAGTCAATAAGATTATTGATGCTGCTTCCTTTGACATGGCCGAAGAACTACTGGAAATTGGGGAAGTGGTACCGGTAGGAGAGGAGGAGGTTTTTGAAAAATGTAGGAAGGAGATAAGGGTAATTTTGGAGAAGATGAAGGGATTGTTTTGAGAGAAAATAAAGGAGAGAATTTAAAATGGAAGGAAAAGAAAGAAAGAGGAAAAGAAAAGTAGAAACAATTTGTATTTATTTATTTTATTTTGTTGTTTTAATTTAAAATTTCAATATTTATTTTATAAGATTTTGAGAGAAAAAGAAAAAAAGAAAGAAAAAATTTAAATAAAATTTTGTTTTAAATTTTGAAAGAAGAAAAGAAAGAATACTTAATTAAAGGAGTTTTAGGTTAAATTTTGAAAAGAAAAAATTTTAAGTAGGAAAAAAGAAATAGTTGATTGAAATAATTTTATTGGAAATGAAAATTTAATGAATGAGAAAATTGTTATCTATGAAAGTTTATTTATTGAAGTTTTGAGGAATTTTAGTTATTTGAAAAGAAAAAAGAAGAGAAGAAATATTTTTTTTTAAAAAAAAGAATTTGAAGGAAAGAAGTAATTGTTTGAAGAAATTTTAAAAGAGAGATTTAGAGGTTGAAGTGAAATTTGAGGAGGATTGTCATTTTGCATTTGTGAAAAATTTTGATAGTTTGAGGAAAATAATTTTTTAAGGAAAGAATGTAGGTAGAAAATTTGAAAAGAAAAGAAAAGAAATTTTAAAGAAATCTTAGAAGGTTTTATGAATTTTTTATTTATTTTGTTTTAATTTTAATTTTTATTTTACTTAAATTTAATTTAATTTTAATTTAATTTTATTTTTTTTAAATTTTATTTTATTTATTTTAAAGAAGGTTGAAAAACTTTTGAAAGAAAAAAGAAGAAAGAAGAAAAGAAAACAAAGAATACGGAAATTTTAGAGGTAGAGATGTTTTAGATTTTAAAGAGAAGAAGGAAAAAGAGAAAGAAAAGAAAAAAAAGATAGTTTTAAGGTTTTGGTTTTAAAGGATATTTAAGATGAAAAGATTTTAGGAGTTCGGGGGTGTTAGAAACATTGATGGCTGGTTCCCAGGATGTTTTGTCTAAATTATCAAGGAAGCCTTCCCATTCAACAAGGTATTGAAGTTTCCCCTTGCGCATTCTTGAATCAAGGATATGGCTTACTTCCCACTCTAGATGTTCTTCTACTTTGACCGGTTCTGGAGGAGGTTGGTTCTTGCCCGGGTATGTTTCTCGAGCCAGTTCCAGGAGAGATACATGGAAAACAGGGTGAATACCCTGCAATTTAGGAGGTAGCTTGAGTCAAAATGCAGTTTTAGAGACTTCAGAGTCGATTTCGAATGGTCCCAAGCGCTTTTCAGCTAGTTTCTTTGATGGTCGAGTCATTTGAATATTTCATGCATCGAGCCATACTTTGTCGCCTGGTTTTAAAGAAGGAGCAGATTGTCAATGTTTGTTGGCCTGTTCCTTGTACCTTCAAATTGCTAATTCCAAATTTGATTTAAGTTCTTCTTGCAGTCGTGATATGGTTCGAAGATAATGTTCATCAGGATAACTAGTTCCTACATGGATTGAGTTGAATTGAGGATGTCTTCCATAAACAGTTTTGAAAGGAGATTGTTGTGTCGAAGAATGAGTCGATTTATTATAAGCAAATTCGGCCAATGGTAACCATGTGGTCCAATCGTCTTGTTGGTAACTGACATACATTTGAAGGTATTGTTTGAGTATTTGTTTGACCCTTTCCGTTTTCCCATCGGTTTCAGGATGATAGGCCATGGAGAGATTCCTCGTGATATTGAGTTGTCAACACAGTTGAGTCCAGAATGTGGATACAAACAATGAGCCTCTATCTGAAATAATATCATTAGGTAAGCCATGTTTGGAAAATACATGTTCTAGAAACAATTTTGACAAATCTTCTGCTTTAGCAGTAGTACTGGTTTTAATAAAAATAGACATCTTTGAAAATCTATCTACTATTACTAATATAGCATCAAAATTATTAGAAAGAGGAAGTTTAGAAATGAAATCCATCGATAAAGATTCCCAAGGTTTAGAGGGAATAGGAAGTGGTTGAAGCAACCCATACTTCCGGTGACAGTGAGCCTTATTCCTATTACATTTGTAACAAGCTCTTATATAGGCCTTGATTTCTCTGGTCATTCCTGGCCAGAATAAATCCCTCACTATTAACTGGTAGGTTTTATCAACCCCAAAATGACCAGCTAATGGAGAATCATGCTGACTATTGAAAATCCAAAAAAAAATTTCATTGTTGTTGGGTATGACTACTCTACCTTCAAAAACTAATAGACCTGATTCAATACTAAATCTTTTGGCCCCTTGCTTCGAGAGTATTTTGTCTTTTAACCCTTAACAATAATTGTCTTTTGATTGAGCTTCAAGGATGTTGGATAATGGATTTTGAAAAGATTGAATTGTCATCAAATTAAGTTGATGAGTTGTTAACATTGATTCATTGAAAATTGATTTCACATTTGCTGGGTTCTTGTCAGCAAATGCGTCCCCCACTGTGGGTAAACGTCGTCCCAACATGACAGGATATCTGCGACAATGCAGTTCTTACCTGGGCGATAGGAAATAGAAAAAGGAAATTCAGACAGAAGTTCAGCCCACCTGGCTTGACGCCTGGTTAACACTTTGGAAGACATAAAGTATTTCAAAGCATTATGGTCAGTTAGAATTTGAAAAGGACTATTTAGGTTGAGAAGAAAAGAGCGCCATTTTTTAAGACAATGAATAATAGCTAAAAGCTCTTTGTCATGAATTTCATAATTTAATTCTGCTGCAATGAGTTTACGTGACTCAAAAGAAACAGGATGAAACAATTTTTTTTCAGGATTTAATTGAGAAATGACCCCTGCAATAGCATAACAGCTTGCATCTGTCTCCACTATTGTCGAAGCAGAAGGATCAAAGTGTCAAAGAATTGGAGCTGTGGTAAATGCAGTCTTTAATGCTTCAAATTCCTTTTGTGCTGTAGAAGTAAAAACAAAAGGAATATCTTTTCTAAGAAGAGAAGTAAGATTCAAAATAGTTTTAGAGTAATCTTTAATAAATCTTCTATAGAAATTTGAAAAACCCAAAAATCCTTGGAGGGATTTAACGATTTTGGGCTCAGGCCATTCCAGGACTTTTTGGACCTTTTTGTTGTCCATGACTAAACCATCAGTGGATAACGTAAAACCCAAAAAATAGATTGATTTAAGGTAGAATTTGAATTTATTGTGCTTGGCGTAGAGACCGTGATCTCAAAGTCGATTTATAACCTGTTGAACATGATGAATATGTTCATCCAGTGTCTTTGAGAAAATTAAAATATCATCTAAATAGACGACAACAAATTGTTTGACAAAATCTTGAAAGATGTCATTGACAAAGGTTTGAAAAGTAGATGGTGTGTTGCACAATCAAAAAGGCATAACTAAATATTCAAAACTACTAAATCTAGTGCGCATTGCAGTCAGTGGTTCATGAACTTTGGCAATACAAATAAGATTTTAAGCGTCTCGAAGATCAATTTTAGAAAAGAAATTAGCACCATTGAAAAGGGTAAGAAGCAATGACATAGGAGGAACAGGATATGCATTCTTCTTAGTGACTGTGTTGAGCTTTCTATAGTCAACACACAACCTAAGACTACCGCCCTTTTTCTTTACAAAAAGAACAGGGGAGCCGGTTGGAGATTTACTGGCTCTGATGAAACCTTTGTCTACATTCTCTGCAATGTAGTCTTGAAGAACTTGAGATTCGTCCTTCAACAAAGAATAGACAGGACCTGCTGGAGGTACTGGACCTACTAACTCTATTTGATGGTCATAGGGTCAATGAGGTGGTAACTTATTGGCCTTTCCAATTGAGAAAACATTGAGGAAATCATGATAGATTTCTGGTAGAGTTGATTTGGTCGTCCTCATCATCTTCGAGAGAATCTGTTGAGGAAAGACCAGAATTGAGAGAGCATAATTTGATTACTTCGAGGCAATTTAAATCCTCTTCGAGTGAAGTCATTGAGCTAGAAGGGTTAGCCGATTGCTCATTTAGAGAAAGATCAGATGCTTGCAAGTCATCTGGAAGAGGTTTGTCCTCTAGCAGGATGTTGTCAGTTGGGTTGTTTGACTCCCTATTGACCTGCATTGAAGAATTAGAAATATACTTAGTGCGTGGGGTGATCAATCCCCGTGACCAATCAATTTCAGGATTCCAATGTGTTAAAAAGTCATGGCCAAGGATGGTATCGTCCATTCTTGGGGCGTCCAAGACTGATAATTCCCACTTGAAGGGGGGAAAGTTCGGAAAGTTGAAAACCCATAAATTTTTTTTCCTTACCCAATATTTGGGTTCCTCTGATTGGACCAAGTAAATTGGAATTTGATCGATATCTGTAAATGTTAGTTGTAACTTCTTGGCAAAAGATAAACTAACAATAGAAATTGAAGCTCCAGAGTCTATAAGACAACTGAAGGGGATATCCTCCTTAAAAAGAATGGTAGGAGGAGTGCGTTGAACAGGTGCCATTTTTAAAAAATTTAGAGGCACGTGAAAATGGAGGTAGTAGTGAAAAGAATGATAACTACGGAGAATTAAATTATACTGTCACCGGACAACCTACGCACAAGGTCAAGGGTGTTCCTGGAAGTGAGATGGAGGGAGGAGTTTAGAAACTTCTTCGATGCACAGAGGAAATGTTCGAGGAAGTGATTCGAAGATGACTTGAAGGAAGAGCTACTGCTTTGAGATATGTCTGAGAAGAATTCTAATATAATTTAAAGGTAATATTAAAATTCTTAAGATCTCACAAAGGGTTGGAAACTCAATAATCAAAGATTTAGGATTTAGAAATGATTAGTGAGAAAATAAGAAAAGATACAATAATAATGATTTAACTAGAGCTTTATCACTATTAACCATATATACGTTCTATAATTTAATTCTAAAGAATGTCGAACAAAAAACCCAACCCCTTTTATATCCTTTACTCCTACTCGCATTGACCTCATACCCATCCACTATTCTGCACACCACAGACCATTAAAATACACCCGTTACACCTGGACCCTCCTCACTAACATCTGTTAACCCCTTAATCCTCCACTAAACATTCCGTCCATTCTAACTACCCCTCTTTAATAACTCACAGACATTTAATAAACCTTTTAGTGTACTATTACATTGACTATTGCACTGTGCGTTGCTTATTGAGGAAAAGACTGAGACATACTATTGAGAGATTGACTAATTTAGATTTAGAGTTTAGACTCACGCAGTTGAATAGTGAGTACACAAAGGAAAGTTGCAGTTGCTATGTAGAATTGCTTTCTGCGCTTCGAGTATGGATTTAGACTTCTATTTTATTGATTTAATGAGCTACTTTTGCCTTGAGTGTCACGTGGCGCGTGACAGAAGAGTACTTTAATTTGAGGTCTTTGAAGGAGCATAATCACTATTTCTTGCCTTGAGAGATGGATCTTAAATATTGACCTTCTTTTTAGATGTATTTGATTTAGCGGGTTCATCTTTTTGACTGTTTGACTTGAGATATTTTAGTTCATCAGCTAAGTTTCCAAAAATACCATCATACTTAGATGCCTGTTTGCTTGCAAACTGATTCAAAATTGATTTGTATTTGGCTGCTTGGGCAGCCAAAACTTAAGATACCTCTTGGACCAACTGAGTCTGATCCCAACCAACACTTTGGCCATGAGTGCTAGTAGAGCTGCAAGTAGATTCAATCATCATACCGGGAGATAAAAATAAAAGTTTCTGCTATGCAAAAACAAGAAAAAAAGAAGATAAATATATATTAATTAAATGATAGGAGAAACTAGATATAAATAAGAAGCAATTTAACTATAGAGAAAATTAAATATCAAATATCAAATATAATTATACAATAATTTAATGATATAAAAAACTAAATAGTAGGAAATAGAATAAGAAGCCAATAAACCTCACCAGTAATCAGATCCTGTTGGAAGTTCCACAGAGAAAAGTATTTTATTTGGGGACTATATATAACACAAAAAATAAGAATCAGTGTGAGCAAAAATTTTAAGAAAAAAATCACATAATGTAAGGACCATTTTAAAGCTAAATTTGACATATGCCAAGGAAGATGTGCTTTGAAACATATGGAGCTGGAAATGGAAGACAATAGCACATTATTTGATGCCATGATGGAGATGGATGAGCTAAAAGAAATATTAAGATAAAATAAGTGAAAAAAAATAGAAAGAAAAAAAGAAAAAAAGGAAAAAAAGAGAAAAAGAAAAAAATGTAAGGAAGTCAAGTTGCAAAGATGTGGAAGAATCTGGGAGAGTAAAGTATGGAGATAGTGGAAGTAATTGAAACAACATATGAGAAGAAAAAAGAAAGGAAGATACAAAGCTTTTCCAAAATACAAAAAGTTTAACAACTTTTTGCCTTTCCCCACCCTCTTTTTAGGACATGATGCAAGCATGTAATCATCCAATTTGAGTGCAATTCCAAGTTGATTTCCAATAATAATACTGGTAGTGAAAAATTGAATTGTACACTGTGGATATGTACATACATTGGAAGGATGGGATACTGTGGATGGCTGTTGAAAGGATCAATTGGTCCATTGCGTGCTCATGTTGTGTCCAAAAGGAGTACAGGGAAAGGCAAAAAGTTGTAAAAAAATCACATCTCCACATAGCTTTCTTGTTCTAGCTGTAAAAAGAAGAAAGATAAAAATAAGCAAAGATGAAAGAGGAAGATAAAAGAAAAAAAAGAAGAAAAAAAGAATTTATGATGAAAGAGGAAGATAAAAGAAAATAAAGAAGAAGAAGAAAAAAAAAGAATTGATGATGAAAGAGAAATGAAAGGAAGTTAAGAATCTAAGACATTTGTCACATGCATACTGACAATTGTCGCATCTGAAAAATTTTGCCAATATGCATGAATTGTCGAAAATATACAATCAGTCTGATGAGACTCAAGTTTGCCTGCTGTGTCAGTGGTTAGAGCAGCTAACATGACATAAGTTGTCAGGTGGTCCTTCAGGTCTAGAAGAGTTTTCAAGGAGTTCCAAGGACGGCAACAGTGGATTTCAATGGATTCAAAATTTGGTACGTATTTCTTTTATCTTTTTAAAGATTTTTACTCAAATAATAATAAGAGGTAAGGGGATAATTTCTATTTTATTTAAAAGTTTTAGAATTATGGCTTAATGTAACTACTAAAATAATAATAAATAGTCTTGTATGTAGTTATAATAAAATAAGTAAATAAGTAAGGAATTAATTTTAAAAGCACAAAAGTGAGGGCCTTTTATAGGCAAAACATGAGGGAAATAAAGACATTGAATTTACACCATCTACCATAAGAATGTGAGAAAGAAGATGACTAAAAGGAGTATATATATGACATAAGAAAATAATTAATTGGTACATCAACAAGGGCATCAATTTTATTAGTAATAAAGTATGAGTTCCCTTGGACTGTCACAATTAATTACAATACATTTAAGTTAATTATATTGATTTCATGGAATTCCAGATCTCTCAATGAAGTAATATAATAATCTTAAGGTTTTTTTATTATAATTTTATTATAAATTTTTATTCCCAATCAACTGCACTATTGAGCACGGTGTTAGGGAGTAAAAATGTATGGGACACTTACTTAAATTAATTATTTACACTACTTAATATGATTAGCTTAGTTGGTTGTAAGTAATATATAAGTAAATGTTAAATAATTAATTAATAAGTATTTTTAAAAAAGGCGTGGCTTCACCTCAGTAAAATAATTAATTATTTTACCAGGTAAGTCTAGTAGCCCGGCTGGCATAAGTGGTCACAGCTTCGACTCCTGTAGGGGACACTTTTTTTATTTTTTTATTTTTTTTTATTTCATACAATCTCACCCAACGAGGGGCATGAAGGAAGAGAGCTAAATTGAGACAGGTATATACAGGATGATTTTAACAATTTTTTCTTTTGAAAAAAAAAATTCTAATGGTTGCAAATGATTTTTCTTACGCTTACTTTTCTCGGACTTATTTTTCTTGCACTTACTTTTTTCGCATTTTTTTTTTTTGAGCTTATGTCCCTCCCTAAAATATCCCCAACTCGCGCATAGATATCCCCATTGGGAATATCTTACTTGGTGCGTAGTGATTGTGGTATAATAAAGTGTAAGGTTTACGCTTTGAGTGGCAAGTCCAAAGATCAATCTACCCAATTGCCCTCCTGTAGTACATGTGTTGCGATAGCTGATCCTTAAATAAGATATCCTTTGCAGTTTTACTTAAATAGTGGTTGTGTTACAAGAGTCAATTAGAACTCCAACTCATTTGTTGACATTTTATTTCAACACTCGTTCTTACTTTCGCACTCGAAGTTATCCTAAGTTTAGCTCAAATTTTTATTCAAATTCTTGTGTGTTCTTTCCCTAGTTACTTTTCCATGAGTAGCATGTCCAGATATTGTTCTCTACTAACACACCCGTTATTTTTATGAAGGCGTACATTTTCATTCGCCAGAATCATAAGAGAAGTTTATCACTCATCTAACTAGAAGAACTTATTGATTGAATTCATCAGTTTCAATGAACAATCCATCATCTGCACTTATATCTCCAATTCAGGAAAGCAACACTTACAAGACTTCAAGCCCTCTTGGCAAAGAGGATGACCCAAACATGGAAAACACAACTGACTCACAAGTTTACCAGGGAGATGTGGCAGGGAAACTCCATACAATGGATGATACTGGCTTTTCTGGTGAAATCAACAATATATATTTACAGGATGATGAAACATTGCCCACTATGACCGTCCGCTCTGTTCTCATTGGAATATTTCTTGCAGCCTTTGGATCTGGGTAGGTGGACAAATTTTAAATTGAGTTTTTTTCTTGACTTGGGTATAAACATGCACCGACAAAATTCATTTTTTTAAGTGTTTCTCAGGTACACATATAAGACGTGCATACGCTTTCGCAACATAAACTGAAATTTCCTATCACATCTTTCCAGTTATATGTATTTAAGCCCGTAGTGGTATACGTTCATATTTTTTTTCTTCAAGTAAGTTTTAAACAACTTGCTCCTTTGAAAAAGATTAAAAAAAAATAGAAAAAAAATAATTAATTTTTGAAAAAACAGCTTGTCACTTGTTTTCTTGGTCGACTGTGTGAAAGAATCAAAGGGCCAAGTTGGTGGAATCCAGTAAGTAAATTTCTTAATACAACTTAACTGACACTAACGCTACATATTATTACAATAGGGGTTTTTTAACGTTGTAAGGTTTTTTTTTTCAAACAAAAAAAAGACAAAATAACCAAGAAATCTTCTACTTTACATCTTTAAATTAAAAGAAAGAATTCACCTTTGCAACTATAATGAGCTCATCAGCAAGCCAAGCTTCATACGCGGTGCTGATCATTGCTGGTCAAGCTTTAACTTTTGATTCAATGCCAAAACCGATAATATGTTTGTTAGTTCTATTTAGTAGTCAATTAGTCGGTAAGTGATTTCACACAATGTAGCTCAATTTTCAAATACTAACCCTTTTAAGAGTGATCAGGGTATGGTTGGGCAGGGTAAGCCATCCTTTCTTTATTCAGGTTTCATGTGAAAAATCTGAGTGATATTTTTTTTTTTTAAAAAATAAAAATAAAAATAATAAAAGCCCACTCCAATATTTACTGGTACACAAAAAGAAATACATTTTCCCGAGTGTTCTGCCTAATATTTCATTGTTCCACTCATTAAATGGGGTTAATGAAATAACAAGAAAACAAACCAAAAAATTCTGGAAAGTCTTTGGGATAACGTTCATATGTAACCAATCTCGTTTTATTTTAGTGAAATTTTGCCAATATAGATCCCCCTCCCTCTCATTACAGATGAATTTTTTCCTACGTATATTGCCCCAGCCCTACAAGCAGTAAGCCCTTGGTGCCTAGCGTTCCCTAAAACACCTGAAATCGCCCAAGTATTTGGTGGGTCTAAGATTGCAGAAGGTTTGGGGCTATTTTCCATGTCGTTTGATTGGACAATTATTGGTGATCTTGGTCCTCTGTTTACTCCTCTTTGGGTCCAGGTATGAGAATTTTTGGTTGCCAAAAACTTCTTGAGATTACTCATCTAAAGATTAATCTCTATGGGGGAGATAGATTAATACTTGGGTTGCTACATTGTTTGGGATTTTTTTCTTTTCAATAGCTTATCGACATAATTGGTTTGGTATGTGTATGATTCTTAGTAATATCTAAACATATTATCACTAAAGCCTTTTTAATTATAATAGGAACCGGTAAAGCTGCTAACTTCCCCTTTATTGACTTTGGTTTGCGGACAAACAACGGATCTGTGTATGATGTTAGTAAAACAGTATATTCCAATGGAACCGAAAACACAGCAGGTGTCAATGAATTAGGGATACCAGTTTATGCTACTTCCTTTGTGCTGGGGAAAGCATTTTTATCTTTAGGGGTGTCCGCATCAATTACAGTTTGTTTACTCCAGAACTGGAGTACTTTAAAGCAATTCTTTAAAAGGACAGAAAACTTTGATGGTGAGGATGAACATCGAAAAATATGTAAAAAATATCCTCAATTCCCAGTCTAGTAAGTTCTTCAATCATGGTGTGTATCCAGCTTTATCCTTTCAGTTAATATCAGCTCGACAGTGGCTATGGAATCATTCTAGTGCTATCTACTGGGCTGGCAATTTTAGCTTCACAAATAACTTTTTCAGGCATTAGCGTAGCAGGCATGTTCACAGCTATTCTTCTTTCTGGTCTACTCACAATGTCTTTGGGATTTCTGTACGGAACAACTGGCTTCAATCTCAATCCTCATCCGCTCGTTCAAATGCTTGGGTTTGTGTTTTTTCACTTAATTTCATATAAAGATTATTTATACAAAGATTCATCTTTGACCCTTGTTCTTTTTTTCTTTCTTTTTTTAAAAAAAAATCCTCAGTGGTCTAATGTTCCCTGGAAATGGTCAGTGTCTATTTTTTATCAAAAAATAATCATAACTCTCAGCTGATCCATCTCAAACACCAATGCAGCTATTGGAAACATGTGGTGTGTTTATTTTACTTGCTCAAAAAAACATATCAAACTATATACATATATATTTTTTTCTTTCTAATTTTTCTATTGCAGGTTCACCACGTAAGCTAAAAGTTTAAGCAAATACCTTCAGAGATGAAGAAATTCATCAACTGATTATTCATTATATACCCAGATTTTCCGCTGCAACAACACAGCAAGGGGTATTAATGCTCAAGGGTTTGTTTACTCCACTCTTATTCCTACTTTATGATTTTAGAAATAATTGATGTATTTGTTTTCCATAGATATCAAAATGTAACATAAAAAGCTTACTTTAAGCCCGTGATGAACGCAACTAATATGTATAGTCTCTTATTTAGTGGTCAATATATGCATTTGTCATCTGCTTCAGTTGTAACAGCTCAACTGGTAGGAACGGTCGTTGGAACTTTGGTTAATTATGCTGTCATAATTTCAGTCATTACAAATCAAAAAGAAAATTTAAAAAGTCCCAACTCTGGATTTTTCACTGGTGTGAATATAACAGGGGCTGTCGCCCAAGCAATCACGTAGGTTCAATACAAGAAAAATCTTCAAATTCTAACATTCCTTTCAAAAACCTGAGTTAAACCATAATTACAGATTTGGATTATTTTCACATCGACTTTACTTAGCTGGACAACGCTACGTAAGTGAAAAAAGAAAAAAAATTCTATCAACTTCATTTTTTGGGAAAATTTATGTAGTTGATAACATTTTTATTTTCAGGCCATTATCAGTTATTGCTTCATTATTGGGTTTTTCATACCATTACCCATCTTCCTACTTCACCAGTGTTTTCCAAAAGTTGGATTCAATAATATTAATATTCCAATCTTGGCTTTATCAATTCCAAACACATTTTCTGGTAAAGTTTATGCCCATTCATTTCTGAATCATTCATCAAACAAACTAGAAAGTGGTACTCAAATAGGTCAAATTTTCGCAGGACTGACTTCAGGAAAGTTTTTTGGTGTTCTTCTTGGAATTTACTCGCAATGGTATCTGCCTAGATATAAAAGTAATTGGTAAATATGTTTATTCATCAATCTTTTTGCAACCAGATATGAAAATTTGATTCAAGTTGATGATAATTGAATTCTTTACCTCTCGAAAAGGTATCATCGATATAAGTTTGTTAATGTCTTTTTCCATAGATGATATTTAAATACTAACACTTTATACAGCTATTTAGTGAGTGCTGCACTTGATGGGGGCACTCAGTTTGCAGTTTTTTTTATAGCAATATTTTTTGCTGGTGCCACCGGACTGGTGGTGAAATTTCCTCAGTAAGATTTATTATATCCATTTTGACAGTTTAATAAACTTTAATAAATTATATCTTTATAATTATATAATTTAGTTACTTTGCAAATCCCGAGAAAGGCTCATTGGATTACTGTTATGTCCCTAGTCAACCTTAATAATTTTAAATCTAACTGTTACTGACCATCACACCCTAAAATTATGAGCAAAAGTAAAAGAAAGAAAATATGCACACTCCTTTTTTTTATCTCAAACTAAAAAAATAATAACTAATCCTAAAAATTAATTTCAAATTTAAATTTGTTTAAACAAGTCTATCATCTTAGTATAATAAATGCTTTAGTGCTGTATCAACTTGTACCCAAAAAAAATATTCTTTGTAATTTTTTGGATTTGATTTTAATTTAAATAGGAATAATATTATACTTATTATATTTGAAAAACCTTAAATAAATAAATATATATATATATATATATATATAAGAACTAGTGCCCTAAATTCCTAAAAAAAAATATAAAATTGTGCCACTAACCTAAATACCCCTGACATGCCCTTGCACCCATCTCCAGCTTCACCCCTCCACATTGCACATACCCATACCCCATCCTGGTAAGCTCTCAATTGTAACATCTTTTTATTATATTTTTTTACTTCTTAAATTTTCATTTTTTTTTAATTCCACCTCAACTTCCACCCCTACTCCACCATTTTGCCTTGCACATCTCCAGGGCCACATCCTTGGTAAGTTCCCTATTTTCTTTTTTCTTTTTATTTTCCACCTTGAACTCATGAATTTATTTTATGGGGTTCTTTATTTTTTTATTTTTACGCCACCCACTTGCCACCCACTTGCCACCACCCAACTCCCTCACCCACTTGCTACCCACCACCCACCACCCACCTAAGTCAATTTTATTTTTTCTTTTTTTTCCACCTTGAAATCATCAATTTATTCTATGTTTGACTATTTATTTATTTATGTTTTTTACACCTTACACTCATCATCTCCATTTCCCCCCATCCAGGTACCCTCACCTCTTGTAATACCTACCTCCCTCACCTGCTCACCACCCACATGCCACACACATGCCACCCAACACCCACCTCCCACTTGCCACCCACCAGTAGCCACCCACTTTCCACCCACCACTAACCATCTAAGTCTCACATTTCTGATATAATGCATTTTGATAGTTGATCATTTATTGACTTGGGAGAAACCCACCATATATATGTGAAATGACGATTTTACCAATTCTCAAATTTGTTTCTCTTTCTTTGAAATTTTATTCATGGCTCCATTTCAAACCACAAGAGGTAGACCCCTTCAACAATCAGGTTTAAAATATATAATTCAAGGGATGAGTGGAATCAGACCTTGTGGATAATCAGTTTACAAAATATAATTTGAGGGATGGGTGGAATCAGGCCACCTGCTGCACATCCACCCAATAGCCACTGTCCTCATGGACAAAATCTTTTTGCATCCAATGCCCCAGTTCCAACAAGCCCAACTGTTGAATCTGCTTTGTCTTCAAAAATTGCTTCATTGCCACTAGGAAGAAGGCCCCTAACACCCTCATTTCCACAGCCTCACTCTTTGCAAATTCGTGATGTAATTTGTGTTTTTTGTGGGGCAAATCATTGGTTGGAAGAGAAATTTGGGACATCACCCATTAGGAAACCAAGGTTTTTCACCTGCTTCAGTGAAGAGGATTTTTCAATACATATCACACTTTAAGCTTCATTGGAGTTAAAACACTATTTGAAGGATTTAAATGATGTTGGGAATCTACATCTTTTCCACATGTGTGACAAAGATACTAACTTATAACTCTATCTTTTACCTATATATATTTATTTTCTAATTCTTATAATTCAATTTAATTCAGAAGACTCTAATCACTTCAGGAAAAATAATTGAAATTCTAATTAGGCCCTGGAAATGACTTCTATTGGTGCCAGAATTAATCATTCAACCTGGGGACAAAAGGGTGTCTTCACTTTCAGGATTTCTGGCAATCTTCTTCACTATATTGGCCCACTTCTACCCTCATTAGATGGTGCTGAAAAATTTTCCCAAATATATGTTACTCACAATGATCCTCTACAGAAGGCTCTACAACATGTGGAAAATGTGCATGGAAATTTTCTCCTCCCAGTAGTTATGTCTTTGAAAGAAATTTCAGACTGATGCAATCCCTTTGTTTTTTTGTTCAAAACAGCTCAGAAGAGAATTTCTCAGTCAATCTCCCCTATAAAACTCTTTCTCAACAGTACCTCTCCCAAAAATGTTAATCTACAATGCTTAAAATCCCTACTTGAAATGTAGTAGGTTCACTCATGGAAGGAAGTGTGGAGGAATTTAATGGAATTTGGGATATAATTCTGGAGCAAATAGATGGCCCTCTTCAAAGGATATATGAATTTCATCCTAACTATTTCCCATTGCAACTTCCACTTATTTTTCCTTATGGTGAGATTGGCTAGCAATTATGAATTTTCTTCAATAAAAGGCAGCAATTGAATGGCAATGTGAATGATGGAGAGGAACCAGGTATGTCTTATTTTAGATTTTAGGTTTTCTTTCATTTCATTTAATATGAATATATATTTATTTATTTGTATTTCTAAATTTGCACGTACCTGTATATGAAGCTATGCATGGTAGGTAAGGATCAAAAAAAATATTTCAAATGTAATATTTTCCATGTAGAGCACACTACCATCCAAATGGTTTTCCTTTCCTTCACTTATCTGGATCATTATTTCAGGAGTACTTGGTTTATTGTTATGCTCAAGTGAAAAAAAATCAACTGCGCTACATCTCTAAACATCAAGATAAACTCTGTGAAGACCTTTATTGTGGTGTGGAAGATGCTTTTTATAATGAGACTTATCTCAATCAATTTGGAAAGTAAACTATTCTTCCTTCATCTTTTGGAGGGGGACCAAGAACCACCAATCAGCTATATTATGATGTTATGGCCATAGAATTTTTTTTTGGAAAGCCAGATCTTTTCATCACAATCACTTGAAATCCAAACTGGAAGGAGATAGCAGATATGCTTATTGATGGTCAAACTGCTCAAGATAGGCCAGACTTGGTTTCCAGGGTGTTCAAACTGAAACTCAATTCTTTTATGTAAGAATTTCTAAAAGAGAAGTTGGGTAGAATTCAAGAACCAGGGAAAAGGAAAATTCTGGGTGCTGTGTTATCACATGTATATGTCATTGAGTTTCAGAAGAGAGGCCTACCACATGCACATATTTTTTTATGCTTGAATTCAGAGGAAAAACCATAAACAAGTGACAGAATCAAATCAATTGTTTCAGTTGAGTTACCAGACCCTGAGAAGGATCCTATAATTTTTCAAACAATAACAACCTGTATGCTCCATAGACCCTGTGGCTCCATCAATCCACATGCTTCATGTATGAAAGATGAGAAATGTTCTAAAAGACACACTCAAAATTATAATGACACAAAACTTATGGAAGAAGATGGATATCCTTTATATTGTAGGAGAAATTATGGCCAAAAATTTCAAAAATTTGAAGAAGCTTTCACTACAAAAATAAAAATGTGGTACCTTATAATCCTTATCTCTCAAGAAGATTTAATTTTCAGATAAATGTAAAGGCTGAAACTACCATCTCTTCTGTCACATATATCTATAAATATGTGCTTAAAAATCATGATCATTCCTCAATGGTCCTGGAAACTGATGGATTAATAGATGAGGCCAAGACGTATCTGGATTGTTGGTATGTTTTAGCAGTTGAAGCATTTTGGAGATTGTTTGCTTTTCCACTTCACTGAAATGAACCAGAAGTTACATGATTACATCTTCACTTTCCAGGCCAAAAATCAGTTATATTTAATACTAGTGTGGATTTAAGAAATGAAGGTACTGTGTTAGAAAGCAGGAAAAACACCCCAACAGAGTGGTTTACATCATGCTCTAATGAGCCAACTTCTGAGGTTGCCCAGGGGGTCAACTATCCTGATGCTCCTATAAATTTTGTTTGAAATGTGTGAGATCTTAGGATTCTCTTCTATATTTTTTATTTTTCCTAATTCAATTTCGGTGTGCAGAAGTGGCAAAAAGTGGACTATTTGTCAAAGGGACACTTCCATTGGGAGGGTTGCTTTCTTTGGGCCAAACACTCAAGAAAAGTTGTGCTTGTGCCTCCTGCTTTACCATGTTTCTAAACCAGTAAGCTATGAAGCTCTGAAAAATGTGCATGATGTCCAACACCCAACTTTCAAGGCTGCTTGCTTTGAATATGGTCTTTTTCAAGATGCTTCTGAATAAAAGAAATTCTTGGATGAAGAATCATTAATGAATAATGGACATCAACTCAGACTAATCTTCACTTCATTTCTAATCTGGAACCATCCTGATGATACAGTGGTTCTTCTTGAATCACACATTTTGGAACTTGGGGATGACTGTTGACATATACTGCAAAAAAAGTTTCACATATTGCAGCCTTCCAACTAACAAATTAGGGATTATACTTTGAATCTTATTAGCCTTCTGCTTAATGAACAAGGTTACTATTTATCTGAATTTAGAATTCCAGAGTCAACACAGCACTTTCATCTATATACTGGTCAACTCATCTTGGAAGAACAGTCATATGACAGTCATTAGCTTCCTGTAAAATGGAGAAATCAGTATCTTTTGTTCAATGTTCTTGGATGAAGAATCATTAATGAATTATGTACATCAACTCAGACTACTCTTCACTTCATTTCTAATCTGGAACCATCCTGATTATCCAGTGATTCTTCTTGAATCACACATTTTGGAACTTGGGGATGACTGTTGACATATACTGAAAAAAAGTTTCACATATTGCAGCCTTCAACCTAACAAATTAGTGATTATACTTTGAATCTTATTAGCCTTCTGCTTAATGAACAAGGTTACTATTTATCTGAATTTAGACTTACAGAGCCAACACAGCACTTTCATCTATTTACTGGTCAACTCATCTTGGAAGAAAAATCATATGACAGTCATTAGCTTGCTGAAAAATGGAGAAATCAGTATCTTTTGTTCAATGTATACCAGAAAAATTCTTTTGATGCTATTAGGCAAGCCCATTCAGCTGGAGAGGGTGGAATATTTTTCTTGGATGAACCTGTGGGAACTGGTAGAAAATTTGTTGAAAAAATGATGCTGGCATGGTAATGAATTAAATTTCATATTACTCTTCCAGTTTCATCTTCTGGGATAGCATATTTACTTCTAGAAGGGGGAATGACAGCTCATTCCAGGCTCAAGATTCCACTTAATATAAATCATAATTCTTATTTTCACATAAAATCACAGAGTGAACAGGCTAAACTTTTGAGGATGAAAAGTTGATCATATGGGATGAATCTTGAGCACAAAACTGTCATTTTTCTGAGGCTGTAGATAGAAGTTTACAGGATATCCTGAAAAACAATATTTCTTTTAGGAGAATTCTTATGCTTTTTGCTGGTATTATTTTTCAATTAAAATCTTTATATTTATATTCCCACACATATATACTTATGCCAAAAATATTTTCTTCCTTATAATTTTCTGGCATTCTTCAGGTGACTTTAGACAATGTCTTCCAGTCATACAAAAAAGCTCAAGAGGACATATTTTATCTTCAACCATAATTCACAGCACATTCTGGCCACAAGTTAAGAAACTCCACCTGACCATCAACATTAAGCTTCAGCAGCCAGGAATGAATGAAGAACAAGTGCAATATGCTTCCTTTTTTTCTGAGTGGATCCTTCAGATTGGGGAAGGAAGAACATCAAATCCAGATTTAGTGTAGATTTGTCAGCCTAGGTATCTCCAGAACTGAGTAATTCTTATGTTTAAAATAAGATAACCTTAATTACATTAAGCCTATAACTTAAAAATAAGCTAAAAATACTTATATATATGGTTATAATACATATATATATAATTATTACACTATTATATGACTTATAGTAGTTTAAATAGCTTATCCATAGCTTAATAATACTTATTAAGGTGTTAATGGAGTCATAATATACTTTCCTTAAGTGATATTAAGTAATTATAGACATACATAAGCTTATATGTATACATAAACCTCATATTCAGTGAAATATGTAGTTATATTATGTATATTTAGGTCTATAAGTGGGTTTTAACCTCTTAATAGCCTATAACCTTTATTTTTCTGCTTATTTTAGGTCATGCGGATGTATTCAGTGGACTCACAACGCCTACACAAGCATATACACCTATTTCAGGTGCATATATCCAGTTTGGACAACTAAATCTGCTTCCTTGAATGGAGTTTCATGGATTTATGGGTTGGGATATGATTACTGGGTAAATATTGATGCTTGGGGATGTTATTGCAGGCTTTGAAAGTTAATTTGGTTCCATTCTATGCTTTGCGTTTCATTTCATACTCTTTGTATGAGTTATTTTTATCTGTTTCTTTATGGTATCAGCTTTTATCTGTTTATTCTTTTTATGGTATGGGTCTGTGGTATAATTAATTGTGATGGAGGGTCTTTACTGGAGGTCTGGGTGTTGAATCTGCTTGAATTTGAAGCTATGGGGAGATGATGGGCCCTCAAAGTGCTGTAATTTCCGGGATAGCAGTGACATCATCTGGATTGAAGGTCTGTGCACTATAGTGGATTTTGGTATAAGTAAGGGAGGTTTTGACGGGTTATTGGACATCACTTACTTACTACAATTAAAATAAACACTATAGCACAATTATTATCATAAATAAATATATTATAAAGCATTTAAAATTGATATTATACGTATATAAGCTATAACTATATTTTATTGATCTTTTTTCTACCACTAGCACGCATAAAAATCCAGGTATTGTGAGTTTATATTGAGAATAACTATTTTATTAGTCTTCCCCTGAGGTTTAATCACTGAATAATTTATCAATAAGTAGTAGTAGCATTAATATTTGCTATTAAATCATACTTAGATACTAGCACACACTGACAAGATTCCTTCTAAACATTGTGTATCTGCTGAACCTGGTGGGTTAAAGGAATTGGTCACTGTGGTATACCCTGTTATAAGATATTTGGACAACTGTGACAAAATCTCCCTGCTCAGGTACTTAAAAAGTAGGGTGATACTGGCAGAAAAAATGTGAATTTAGATCAAGTTAATGAATTGGTGCTGAATATTCTCCCAGGAAGAACCTCAATTTTTTATAGTGCTGATGAAGCCATAGCTGATGATGGATCACTAAACATCCTATTTCAAATAGATTACTTAAACATCATCAATCTATCAGCTTTTCTTCTACAATCTTTGTATCTAAAAAAGGGTTGTCCAATAATGCTACTTTTCAATCTTGATCCATCATCAGGTTCATGAAATAGCACCAGGCTGGTGATTACAAAAATTGAAACAAATTTGATAGAGGGATGTATTCTATCCAAACCATATGAAGGAAATAGAATGTTTATACCAAGTATTTAATTGGAGAGCTAACTTAATTCAGAACTTCCATTCACCCTGAGAAGATTTCAGCTACCAGTTTGATTATTTTATAATATGACAATCAACAAGGCACAAGGCCAGTCTTTAGACATTGTAAGTCTCAACCTGGAATCACCAGTTTTTGCACATGGTCAGTTATATGTAGCCATTTCATGGGAAAATTACAGTGGAGATGTCCATGTACTTCTATCTGAGAAATCTGAAGGAAAGGCAGTAAATGTTGTATACAAAGAAATTATGTATAATTGTATTTAATATCTATTGTGTAAGAGATTGTTAATAAAGTATTAAACATGTATTAACCTTTAGCCTGCATCCCATCCAAGGCTAATATCACTAATATAAAAGCCCAATGTCTGGAAGTATAATTTCTATCATGCATGTCTAACACTATTATGACATAAATACAGGCCAACGGTCAATATGGTTAACTCCTATCATGAATTTTCAACATTATTGTTACATAAATCTGGGCCCAGGGTCTGGATGTTTAATCTCTACATGCAATGTGCATATCAGGCAGGCATACACATCCTGCCCAAAGGTCCGGATGTGTGTGTGTGCCTGCTGAACATCTGTGTATCAGACAGGTAACAGGTTTTTATATTATATAAATACCTTATTTTACTAACTTCCTATAAAACAGGAGAATTTTCTACTAAGCTAACTTCCCCTAACCTTAATCATGCCTATAATAAATGTGCATTGCACCCAGACACACACATCATGGCCAAAGGTTCAGACGTGTGTGCAAGCCTGCTACCTGTCTGTGTGACATATAGGTAGAAGGCTCATTTATAAATATTTTTTATATTATAAACCAAATTCAATCATTATTATTCTTTTATCTGAGAGAATATATGACCCATACACAACATGGGATATTAGTGGAATCAGAATATCTGGGATTGGTATCTGGAATAAAATTATAATCTGTTACCATATCTGTGTGGGATCATGTATGAAATGAGAATCTCTAGTGAGGGCTTTTGCATTCAGCTGTGCTTTTCACAGCTGATGTGAATCCTGTGTATTCAATGTGGAGTCAATCAGGGCAAAATAGAGGTTATGAGCTCACAATCCAAGTAGACTTTAATGATAAATATAAAATTGAAGAGGTATTTTAGTTAGTTGAATACAAGAATAAAAAAAGACTTGAAGATGCTTTTGTGTCAGGCAAGTATCTATTGGGCGCCATAAAAAGTTTAAATAGGGCGTGTTAGTTCTGGAAAATTTGCACTTATCTAAGTATGGGCTTCTGAAACACACTAGCCCCAACAATTGTGGATTTCAAAAGTTAATTAAGTCACTTATCTCACTCCAATCTGCACATTCTCAACAAAAAGTGCTGAGTTAACCGTAAAGTCCTATGTCACTGATTCATCAGCATCATCCCATTCATACATAGCACTCTTCAGCATAACACTTCATTACTCAAAATTTCATACATCATTTACATTTTTATACCATATAAGAGTCATGTCTTCCTCACATTCGAATTGTGATAAATTACATCAAGAAATGACTTTCATAGCTCTTGATCTGCCCTTAGATTCTAATTGTGATTCTGATTCTTATCTTGAAGAAAATTTTCTTTTTTTATCAGAAATGGCCCGGAAAATTTATTCTACTTCCAAGAAAGGCTCAAGTACTTCATACCCCCAAGTACATTATCAAAACACTTCTTACCCTATCTTTACCCAGTTTTAGACAGTTGTTCAGGACTTCTCAGGTATTTTTCCTTAAATCTCTTGAGCTTTATCAGGATCACCCCATCTTTCACAACAATTCTCAAAATAAAAAATGTGAAAATTCAATTCAATTGGCCATCACACTATGTCTTTTGGGTTCTATTGGTAATGAATCTTCCTTAAAATTTTTGGACAACATCTTTGATTTAGGGTATTGTTCTGTTAATTCTTATAAAAAAATGCTTTAACACTATCAACTCCTTGGAATCTCAACTTCTCACCTGGCCAACAAAAGAAAAGTTGCTTGAGTAATCTCAGGTTTTTCAAGAAGAGGGTTTCCCAGTTTTTATTTGTTTCAATTATGGTACTACTATTCCTTTGAGTCAGAAACCTTCTCAATGTGGAAACAACTACTTTGACCAAAAAAAGAGGTAGCTTAATTTTTAATTTCTTTCATGCTTTTTCATACTAACACAGAAATATATATCTTCTCTATAGATATTCAATTTCCATTCAGCTTATATGTGATGTCAACAAAAAAGTTATATCTCTCTTTTCTGGCTATCCTAAATCCTGTCATGATTCCTACATCTTCAAAAGAATAAAAATGTCAAAAGAACTGAAAAAATTCTTTGATAAAGATCAGTTTCTTCTGGAAGATTCTGCTTATGTGGATTGAAAGTATGTACTAGCTTCTTTTGGGGGAGAAGCTTCAGAAGACAGTTAAGATGCCAAGTTCAACAATCATTTGGAAAATTCAAGAGTCTGTATTGATAATTCTATTAGAATATTGAAAGGTCTTTCTCTAATTAAAGGAAATAAAGAAGTTCTCCTAGAAATAAATCTAAAATGGAGGCAGTGATAAACTGAGTTCTTTGTTTCAATAAACTCCATACCTTACTTTGTGACATCAAAGATCAATGGTTAGAGTTTTATGAAGATGAAGAAGTCAAAACACCTCCCACTACATCCAACACTTCTTTTTATCAAACTACTAGCATAATGGCAAGAATTCTTCCAATCACACTAGCATGTTGGGAGATTTTGTTTTAATTTATTCTTATATTTTTATAAATTTTTAAATACTATTGCTACCTCCTTTTGAATCACAAAACTTACTTTCTACTGGGATACTCTCCATCATTATGGCAACAAAAATCCAAAATTTCTCAACACAACCCTTTATATTTTTTTCATGCTCTTCAAATGATTAGTTTGCATGTTTTATTCACTTGTAATGGTTATTTTTTTTTTGCATATTGACTTTGATTTTTAATTTTTTTAAAGTCTCTTTTTTTCAAGTCTCTTTTTGTCTTTCATCAACTCAACATGAAACATCATCTTTTCTGCTATCACATAATTTTTCAGTCCTTCTTTTTTTCTTTCATCACTCATATCTGTTTCCTCCTTTCCTCTTGCATCCCTCAAATAATTTGAAGTCAATTTTTTCACAACTCATCTCTCCGGGTAAGTAATTTTTTCATTTTTACTTATATTTTTACTAATTATAATTTTTTTTCTGTTTTTTTTTCTTTTTTTATATTTATTTTTTGCAAGTGGATTTTTTTTATTTTCTAGGTAAAATTAACCTTTTATTTTCTGTCACTCTTTTGTTTCTTTTTTTCTCTCCATCATCCTATTCTTTATCCCTCTTTGGCCTGGGCATTCTCAGACCTTTCCCCCCTCCATGGTATGGACATATCCTCCTTTCCTGGCTATTTCCCCCCATTCCTACCTCCTTAGCTGGGTCTAAACCCCAAATGCCCCCCTATAGCCCCTCCTTGGTGTCCTGTATCTCATCCCTACCCCCCTTCTACTTCCCTTAAACATGACCCCCCTCTCCTCATTTGTTAACCAAAAGAAAGAGGATAAAGAATACCAAGGAGGTGTTTCAGAGGAGTTTTGGGTGGAATTAAAGTGGATTTAGGGGGTATTGAGAAGACCAATAAGGGAGGAATGAGGCAGCCATTAAAAAAACTTGACATATATGCATTAGAACATTTATTATTTATTATTATTAATATTTTACAAAATTTTAGGAAAATATTGCTTAGTTTTAATTGAATTAATAATTATTCTTATTTGTTTTTTTCAGCACGTTTTCAAAGTCATTTCTTTTAAATTATGTGGATTTTTTTATTTTTACTTTTTTGTGTTTTGAAAAATAACCCATTTTTTTGTAGAAAGAAACATTTCTATTCCTTTAGTTTCAACCCTTACATCTCTTTCACCTTCTTTAAGTTCAACTTCTTTTAAATTATTATCTAAAAAATCACAAAAAATAATGATAATCAAAATAAAATAAAAAACAATATTTAAAAAAAAATTCTCTTGGATAGTATATTTGGCCATATATCAAACATCAAGTACTATAAAACTAAAGTGGACAAAAAATAATTATCCAAAGAATTTACCAGAAGATATAAAATATCCAACCAAATTAGGAGGTAATGAAGCTATAGCAGTTATTATTCATACTTTTAAACCTCAATTTGTTTATGAAAATCATTCTTTTGATGGTTTAAAAGATGAATCTTTTTATTTACTGACTGATCTCATCACAACACTATAACAAATGGCTTTGTTTTGCTTACCAATAAGGAATAAGAATTTTTTGTGTAGTATAATTATTGGATTTGGATGGAGACCTGTATTTTTTAAAGGTTATCACTACGCAATATAGGGGGTGGACTTGCTAGCAAGTCCCCAACCTGAACTCAGGCACAACTCAGATGGAACTCAGACTGAACTCATACTGAACTCATATTGAACTCTACTTGAAGACCCACCTAAAACTGTTCTGCTGAGTGGTGTTTATCCCTGATTGTATGGTTCCTTTGTCAATAGCTCAATGTGTGTTCAATCTGTGGTGAACTTGAGTCCAAGGTTGTGGACTTGCTAACAAGTCCGCCCCCCATATTGCGTGGTGTATTCTCTTGGTAAGTCTAATAATTTTTGTTTCATTTTTAATATCATTTCACTCATTTTAATTCTATAGGCATCAGTTCTATCTAAGGCCAAAATAGATAACATTTTTCAAAAGTGGAACACCTTACCTTCTTTTAATTATTTTCTTGCTCTTTGGCTTAAAAAACTCTGCAATAAAGCTTTTGAGAATAATCAGGAACTTGCTACCAGATTTGGAATACCAAATTGGTGTGACTCAGAATGGGAAGAGCTTAGCTGAAAATATCTATTGTTTTCCAATGTTATAATCATAAATTCAGGATTACATAAAAAGATTCATACCAATTCAAATGATGCCATTTTTCTTAATTTAGGGATATTCTCATATATTAATCATATTACTGGAAAAACTATTCATACACCTGCTTAAATAAAAGGACATGGTTTGTATTTCCCAGATTATAAGTGTATAATAAATTTCAGTTTAGGAAATGGAATCATCAAATCTTTTTGTAAATCTTCTCACAGTAGTCACCAAACAATGAAAGCACCTCCATTTTTGAAATCTTTTCAAGAAATCACACATTTTGGCTGCTCTTTTCAGATCAGTCAAAAGTTAATCCAACTAATAAACAAGGTAAAAAAAGAAGGAAAATGTAATAAATTTAATAAGATTTTAGATATATCATAGAAGTACGGCGATTTGTAGAGTCACCAAATATTTATTATTTTTTCATTAATTTTTAATCAATAGATCTTACATTTCAGTTTACTAAATCAAAGTATTGGACCAATGACCTTTGTGTTTTATAACAGGTAATCTTGACAACATTAATTTGATTTGTGGGGTTCCTCTATCTTATACCTGTTGAAAGTCCCAAACTTCTGTTTCTAGATATGATCTGAATTTTGGCATCAGGAATTTTCATTAGTTTATAGCTAGTAGGTTTGACAAATCTTATTTATTTATTTATTAATTTATGTAATTATATTAAATTTTGGTGATTTTTGCCCCTTACTTCAATAAACTTCAGGGGAGGTTATTTCCAAATTTTCAAATCTGGCATGCAATATTGATAAATTGAAATTTTTTTTGGTGATACCCACCCCTTACCTTAATAAAATGTGTGGGATGGTATTTCAAAAATTTTAAAACTGATATAAATTATTTTTGACCTAGTTCTATTTATAAATGCAAATTGTACAGGTGTCAGTATTATTTCACCATCTGAAATTCCAAAAGTGTGATATTTTAGAGTCCAGTAAGCACAAATAGTGTTAACAGAATCAGATATTATATCTATTTTTGATAATAAAAAAAGTTAACTACTAATTTCATGCCCCAACCATTACCCGAAAAAACAACAAATCAATTAATAGGTTCAAGTAATTTCTCAATGTCCTTATAAGATTGGCCATTTTTTATACATTCAGTAATGATTTTTTGTTGATTTTCTTGCTTTTTCAATTCACAACTTTCCATTTCTCTTTGAAATTCATGGTTTTTTGTTTTCTATGAGGGAAGATGAACTCTTTCCATCTCATTTTCATCAAATCTTGTCTATTCAAAGTTTTATTGAAAAAAATTATATTTACTCCAAATATAAGGCACATTAATCTTTCATTAACATATGATCAAACTTCATCTTCCAAAAGTTGAAAGCATTTTTTTCAAGAGAGGATTTTTCTCAGTAAATTGAATAGAAAAAATGAATAAATAAATTATTGAATAAGATATATAGTGAAAAATTCTTACTTATATATTTTTTCTTAAAATTATTTTCAAGGGAGCCCAAAGAGCTGTTTGAAGTATTACCATGTTTTAAAATATGCTTCAAGCTCATAGAAGTTGAGGCTCAATGTTTTGATTTGGAGTTTGAGCTTGAGGTTTTGGTAATTTCATCTAAAGCAGTTAAAAATTGATACTCTCATTGCTAAAATTGTTAATATTTTTTGAAATTTGAGTTTGATTAGGAGGAGACTAGAAAAGAAAGAATGAGAAATTCAGTGGATAATTTATGAAAAAATAAAAAGTAAACATACATCGAAAAATTGGGTCTCTGAGAACTCAGGTCTTCTCTGAAATAATTATTCTGCTTGATAGTTGGGATCATCTTCAGCTGAACTATGGTTAGAAGCTGGAGGGGATCAAGTTCCTTAAGGTACAGGTGTTTTGGGAGGATTATTAGATGGTTTAGAGGCAGAGTGAATATCCTAATAGTATCATGGAGAAACTGAGGGTTGAAATCAACTTGGGAACCAAAAAGAATATAAATTTCCTCATAGAAAGGACACATGACATTGAGCTTTTCAGAAACAGTAGCAATTAAAATCTCTAAATGATCATCATCAATACCAAGGCCAGTGGAATAGGCAGTAAAAAGAGCCTTTTTTATATTTTGGTTGATAAATTTTGAATCTCTCCTTTGTTTGCTTAGGATTGATGTCTATTCCTCCTTGTGTTTTCTTCTTTACTTCATTTGCAATCAACAAAAAGACATTGACCTTTGATGAAGGTGGACTTCTTACATCCAAAACATGCATCATAGTTTGATTTAATTTTGAGGAAGTTGTTGATGTTGAGATAATCTTCCTTTTTTAGTTTCCCAGACTTGTATTTTTCAGTTGAAGGGCTTGATTTACAAGGATTATTCTGTGACAAAGTATTTTTTTGTGTTGTCTTTTGAGTGTTGGAATTTTTGGTAAGTATAATTAAAATATTAACTAACAAGAAAACATATTAGGATGTTGATGAAATAAGTAAAAAAAGGAGGGAAACATGCCTGGTCTTAATGTCTTAATAAAACTTTTTGAGTTCCAGTGAGGGGTGTGTGCCAAGAATTGATGAGGGGATGAAGGTCAGTGTGTCACATGTGACAGGGATGAGGTGGGTAAGAAAGTGTTGTTGTGGCCAGAAAGTGGTTTTGAAAAAAAATTGGGAAAAAAGTGCTGATGTGAGGTCATAAGTAACACTTATTTTTGAAATAAGTGACATTTTTGCAAAATTTAAGTGCTGATTTGTAAGTTCTGATTTGCTTTGAAATTGGAGCTTAAGTTAAGTGCCAATTTTCCAGAACTAACACTCCCTGATAGAGAGCTTATGTCTATGGCTCCATTGGCATCTAGGAGTATAAAGTGACCTACAAAAAAGTCTGTGGCCAGTATTTTATTGGTGATACTCTTCTCAAAATGTTCATTATAATGACTTTCAGTTTTGAATTATTTTGCAATCCTGTTTTGTAATAATTTGAATAAGGGGTTTCAGTTCTGGAAAATCCACACTAAACATAAGTGGGGATTACAAAGAAAATCAGCACTTAAATTTTGAAAAAAAGTCACTTATTTCAAAAATGGGTGTTGTTATGACCTCAACTCAGCACTTTTGTCCTGATTTAATTTCACAACCACATGTTGGCCACAAAATCCCTACCTTTCCCAACCCATCACTGTCACATGTGACACACTGACCTTTATCTCATCAATCCTTAGAACACACCCCTCAATGAGATTTGCAAAATTTTATTGCAACGTTTTGAAAAGGCATGTTTCCCTTTTTTTTTACTTATTTCTTCAACTTCTTAATATCTTTTCTTTTGGTGTACCAGTTTCATAATGCCTCCAGGAAAACTCAACACTCAAAATTTAACTAAAAAAATGCTTCATCACAAAAGTCTCCTCATAAATAAAGCCCCTTTCTTGAGAAATCAAAGTCTTGAAAGCTAAAAAGGAAGATTATCTCATCGTCATCAACTTCCTCAAAATTAAATAAGATTAAAATGTGTGTCTTGGATTTGAGGATTCTACCCAGATTTGATGTCAACCTTAATCAAAGGTCAATGGCTTCTTGTTGATGGCAAATTAAGTAAAGAAGGAAATTAAATGATGAATCAACATCAATCTTATGCAAAAGAGAAGGAGGTTCAAAAGTTATCAATCAAAATATAAAAAGGCTCATTTTGCTGCCAATTTCACTGGCTTTGGTATTTCTGATGATTATTTGGATATTGTAATTACTAATGTTTCTGAAAATCTCAATTCCATGTGTTCTTTCTATGAGGAAACAGATATTATTTTTGGTTCCCAAGTTGATGTCAGCCCTTGGTTTCTGCATGATACTACCAAGGATATACCCTCTGGATCTCAACCATTCAATAATCCTCCCAGAACTCCTGTACTTCAAGGGCATCATTCCCCTGCAGTCTCTCACCATAGTTCAGCTGAAGATGATCCCAACTTTCAAGCAGAACAGTTATTTTGCAGAAGATCTGAGTCCTCAGAGCCACAAAATTTTGATGTATTTTTACATTTTCTTTTTTCATAAATTCCTTACTAAATTTCTCATTCTTTATTTTATAGTCTCCTCCTACCTAAACTCAAATTTCAAAAGAGATGCAATTTCATCTATAAGAATCCTGCTTTGGAAGATGCTATAGAAAAATTTCCTGAATCCTTAAGCCCAAACTCTATACTAAAGTGTCAAACATTAAGTTCAATAAACTTAAACTATCTTTTAAAACATGGTAATACTTCAGCCAGCTTTTTGGGCTCCCTTGATGATTATTTTAAGAAAAAAGATTGTGGTGATAATTGTACACTATATATCTTCTTCAATAACATCTTTATTTATTTTTCTCATTCAGTTTACTCTTAGAAAAATACTTTATTGCAAAAAATGCCATTGAATTCTAGAAGATGAAGTTTTATCATATGCTAATAAAATTTTGAAGGGTCTTAGATTTTGAGGAATATTTTTTTTGCTTCAATCAAACTTTGAAAAGGCCAAATTTGAGGTAGAGGAGATAGAAAGAGTTCATCTTTGCTCAGAGAAAAAAAAAGACCATGAATTTCAAAGAGAAATGGAAAGTTGTTAATGGAAAAAGCAAGAGAATCAAAGAAAGATCTCATTACTAAATGTATAAAAAATGGGCAATCTCATGATGACAATATAAAATTACTTGAATTTTTAATTGATTATTTTTTTTGTAATAGTTGCCTAATATTTGAAATGAAATTCTCAATTTTTTCAACTATATTTATTTCTCTCCACTCCATTTCTTCATGTTGCATATTTGTAATGGCCATTTTGCATTTTCTATGAAAATTTCTGCTTCACTGACTTCATTTTTTTACTCCCTCCACAAATTCAAAATTGCATATTTTTCCCATCACAAAATTTTTCATTCAACCAATCTCCCTATGTCTCAAAAATTTGAAATTCCCTCTTTTTCAGTTAACACCATCCCTCAAATCCAGTTTTGGAATTTTTTCACATTTTTTGGCATTTTTGGGTATTTTTGGCAGTTTAGGCATTTATTGGTGTATCTTAAAAGCGTTTTTGGTGTATTTTGCAGGTGTTTATTGGTGTATTTTTTAGGCTATTTAAAGGAGAAATTTCTGGTGTATTTTACTATTGTTTGAAGGAATTTTTTGCATATTTTTCAGTAAATTTTTCAGGAATTCAGGCATGTTTTTCAGGAATTTTTAAGGTGTTTTTTCATGAATTTTAAAGGCAGTTTGGCTAGCTAATTTAAGATTTTTTTTCTTGAATCTTAAACATATTGTTCAGGAATTTTTGGTGTATTTTACAGTCATTTTAAAGGCTTTTTGGCTCTTAGATTTCTAAAATGATGTCTACTCAAATTATTTAAGATAGATATAGTTCATCTTCATTATCTTCTCTAACTCTACTCTCTTCCTCATCACTTTCATTCCTATTTTAAGTCCCATCTTCAATAAATTCAAAAATAATATTTAAAAAAAAGAAGAAACACTTGAATGAAAGAAGAAAATGGTGTGAAGCTTTCTTTGGTCACTTAACCAGTATTTTTAAGAGAAAAAAATACCCTTAATGTTTACCTGAAAATATTAAAGCCTTACCAAAAGATGATGGCAATCAAGTTATAACAGTTGTCAGTAATGGCTTCAATCCTTAATTTATTTTACAGGTTTATTCTTTTAATGGAGCTCAAAATGAAACTTATAATTGCTTATCAGATCTTAACTCTACTTTATATCGAATGGCTTTGGTTAGGCAAACTTTAACTAATCAAAGCAAGTATGAAGGGATTATGATTGGCCTTCAATGGAGAGCTGGATATGAAAAAATAATTTTTTTTTGTTAAGTTTATTTATTTTTAATTAAATTTATTCATTCACATTCTTTCTTTACTAATTTCTTTAGGTATATATTATTTCCTTAGACAGATTAGTTTTGAAGAAATGAAAGATGATTTGAAAAGCTGGAATACTTTGGTTTCTTTTAACTCTTATATGGAAATTTTTTTTAAGAAATTATTTATTTCTTCTTTTCAATCCAATAATGAACTGGAAATAAAAATGGAACTACCTAGTTTGTCAGATTCTGAATGGATAATTTTGGACAAAAGAAATATCTTCTATTCCAATGTTATCATTATTTATGGAGGATTTCATAACCAAATTCATGTGGACAAAAAGGATTTGAACTCCCTTACTTTGGTCTCTTCTCTTACATCAACCCTATTACTAGTAGCCCAATTCCATCTACAAAAGTGGTAAATAAACATGGTTTATATTTTACTGATCACAAATATATCATTGGCTTTGTTTTGGGAATGGAATTATTGAAAAATTCTGTAATTCTTCTTGGGACAACCATCAAACAACAAGTGCTCCCCTTGATTTAGAATAATACAATAACTTCACCCATTTTGAATGCTCATTTAAGATAAAACAAGACCCAATAAATTTTATAATTAATATAAAAAATGAATTTTTTGTTGAAAAAAATATTTAAGTAGACATGCAAATCACAGGGTCTAAGAAAGGTTGCCTTTTTTCTATATTAATGTTATAATTTAACATATACAAGTCATTTTTCCACTTCACTTACTTGAGGTTTTAGACCATTGATCTGTGCTGCTATGTTATCATGTCTAGATTAATTTGTAACATTTTTTCTTGAATTTGTTTGTGATTCACATTTATTTTCTTGAATTCTATCACTTTATCTTTGTGTCTTTCTCTGAATGACTTGTTTATTTTTGATTTAGACATTTTAATTAAATTTTGGCAATTTGAAACCCCTACTAGGATAAAATTCAGGGGGAGTTATTTCCATTTCGTTTGACATAAAAATTTAAGAAAAAATTTAGAAAAAAATTTTTGTATGTTAGACTTATAAAATTGAAAGGAGTGGAGTTTAAAAATTAGAAAATCAAAAAGTTTTGCACTTAAATGCATGCATTTTAAGTTAAAGACATGATATCAACAGTTTAATGGATTTTCAAAAAACTTAATTAAATCTTGATAAAAAAATGACCAAGTAAAAAATTTTCTTGTTCATAAAAGTTGGCAAAAATTAGAATTTGTACTTTTTAATCAGAAACCAACACCTCACTTTGCTTATAAAAGTTATATCTCAGCTCTTAAACCTTTACCTAGTGCTTTAGAATTTATTTTAATGAGTAGTACCTCTTTTTCATCTACTTAGAAACATTACAAAGCACAAGTCTATCAGCTCACTAAGGAGTTCAGAAAAAGTTGAACTCTTTGTGAATTTTCTGATTACTATTCACCACAGAAAAAATGGGGGGTATTGCTAGCAATACCCCTTTCTTGAACTCCGTTGAGCCACAAATCTATTCCTGAATTATGCACACATCATCACCATGTAGGAAATTTTTTGGCCTTACATTTAGTCAGAGATTTGTCACAAATTGAGCTCAAGATGAACCTACATTGATCACTGTTTGATCTTGAAAAATCCTAATTTGATCATGAGTTGAACTCCCTTTGATCTCACTTTGATCTAACATAAGATTTTGCATATCCAATATGTCAACTATTCACTTTCAAAAAGATTCATAATGAATTTCACATGGAATATTAGAACCAAAACCAGTAATTTTGAGTAAATGGCTCATCAAAATGATTAATCTACAATAAAATACCATCAAAATTCAATCTGATTACTGAAAACTTTTGGTAAAATGACTAATAGATATTTAAATTGGAAAATAATATTCCATTTCTCAATTTCAAATTCAAAATATAAATCCTCATTTCAAATGTGAATTTTGTAGATTCCTTGCCTTCCTATATTATGAGTAATATTTGAGGTATTGTACACCTTTGTAAATATGGTGTTGTGCTGCTAGAAATTATCTCTGTTTCAATTCAACTTTATTGAAGCTTGATTCCAGAATGATACATATTTTATAACTATTTTGAGAAAAAAGTCACTAGTAATGAATTTAGCCTTTTATCTGTCCTTTATTAAACCTCACTTAATCCTACTTAAATCCAAATTGACCCACAAAAACCTTATTCAGGATATTTTTTAGCCCAGGATGATTCAAGATTGGAGCAAAATATTATTTTACATATCCAATATGCCTATTGATTAAATTTCTTCAAGCTTACTTAAAATTCACATTAACATTAACTTTCACAGGAAATATTGAACACAAATCTTGAGAGTAGAGTATTTAAAATCAAAATAAATATAATATAATATGCTTGCAACAAAATTTTTTTTCTGGATTAATTGAAACAAAAAATTGTTCATTTGTGAAAATAGAAAAAATACTATCCATCCTGAATTTAGAATTCATTTTTAAAAATTTAATGCCCCCTCACTTTCAAGATTATCATTTATTTCAAAAATTATATTTTTAATAATTTTGTGAATAGTACACCTTAGATATAAACTTGGGGATATAAAAAACTAAAACATCAGCAAATTGAAATGTTTTTTATTGTTATGAATGGAAATAATGATTGAAAAACACAATTAGAGCAAGTTTGATTTTGAATAATAGGCATACTTTCTCATGTAAATTTCAATAAAAATAATTTTTATTCTTACATAAGTTGAAGTGGATACATTTGAGCTCAAAAAGAATTAAAATTGACAAAATAAGACTTCTATAATTCATATTCAAAAATGAAATCACCCTTCATTATCTACCTGTAAACTATTTTAAATTAAATAATTTCAAAGTCAGTATATACTGATGTTATTTTTTCTTCTAAAAAATTTATTATATAGATTAATAGTCATAAACATTTCACATAGATGTTAACTTTATATAAGCAATCTTTAATGCATAAAATGATAGAACTATCTTTTATGTAAAAAGTGATGAAGGAAAAAAATATTATTAAATTTTTGATGCACTATCAATAAAATTGAAGATAGAGCATATCAAAAGTTTAAACTTAATTTCAATTTTGATATCATCATTTTATTTTATTTTACTTGAGTAGAAAACAGATTTTAAATCTCAATATAATTTTAAATACCATTAGTTTGTAGATTTCAACATTTGAAACTATGAAATAAATATTAATGAAAGAATTTTACAATATTTGCCCTTCTAAAAACTCATAAATCTAACTTCAAATCTTCTAACCTTCACAAGTAACCACAATGCATTCTAAAAATACTCTATATTTAAATAATTAAAGGTAAATAAAATTATGTTTTTATTCTTTATTTCAATTTTTGATAAATAAAATATATATATATATATATAATTGCTTAAAAAGTCTAAGAGGGAACTTAATAGTGGTTTTGGCATTAGATATATAGATTCAAGTTTCAAAAAATTTGTTTGGAATAAATTACAAAGACAAAAAGGATATATTTTGATGAAAGAATACTGATTTAGGTTCTCTTAAAATTTTATTAACCAATTTTATGGAATATCAATCCATGGTTATCATTCTTAATGATATTATCATAGAATTTTTCCTTTTTTAATATAATGATTTTCTATTGTGTAGTATGTAGGTTAAGATAAGTTTAAAAGATTTATTGAAGATATATATACCAGACACAGTATAATCTGTAGATTTATAACTATAACTTACTTTTCTGATGTTTAACATCACTGATAAGTAGCTCATGCATTACACAAGTAAATAATTATAGTCTCTGGAAATAAGTCCTTGTGAATTTCAAATTTTTTGTTATTCTCAAAATCATTACTCAAATAAACTAAAAATTTCTTCAAATATTGATTGAAAGAAGGAGTTTCAAAATCTTATTTTGTAGTTATAAAATTTTGAGTTAATTTTCATATTATCAAGTATAATGAACATTTGTAAATTTTAACTTGAAAACTAGTGATCATAGCAAAGTAATACTGGAAGAATCAGATAAAAAGGGTGGAATAAAGTCATAGCACAACAGGAAATGATACAAAATTGTTGATTTTTGGCTCACAAAATTCAACATACTTTTGACATATTTTGCCACCTTTAGATAATGTTTAGTGGATTTTAACATTATTATAACAAGCAAACTTAACAATGTTTTTGATTTTTTTAACAAAAATAAATATTGTTAGATCATTTTTTTAAAAAATATGACTTATTTTTATGCTTTATCTACAATAGTTAGTAGTTTTTTTTGCAGAAATCACTTCTTTTGATATTCTATTTTTGAATTTTTTTAAGAGAGTTCATTGCATTAAAGTTTTGTATAAATTTTTCATTAAAGCATCATATTTTAAATCTAGAGATTTGGTTTTGAAATAATATATATTTTCATGTTAATTGACTCATTATTTTTGGATTGATAAATTATGTTAAAATTGGGATTGCTTATTTCTAGTGAGTGTACATCATAGTTGGTTTTCAAATCAAAGATTAATAAATGGTGAAATTTTGTAAAATTCTAAATATCTTTTAAACCTTTTTGATTTAAATAATGTTTAATGTTATGTAATCATTCTATAAGTAGAACACAGTTAAAATCTGATAATGGTACATTGCTTTCAATTTCTAATACTAAAATTCTATTCTACTTGAAACAATGTAAACTAAAGCTTGGTATCTCATAAGAAACTCACAATTTTCAAAAATCATATTTCCAACTTTTTAAACATGATACACATTAAAATATATTTTTAGAATAATTTCCTAATTAGTTTCAAATACTAGAAAATAATGACCTCAATTTATTTTAATACTTAAACCATTCTGATGAGTGAATTTCACAATCCTCTAAGTAACATATGGTTACCATTTATACACATATGCATGATTTCTCCTTTTGTTTAATTTTAGCTGAATCTAAAACGTAAAATCACATGTTGAATATCATCTATAGATAAACTTCTTATATTAGAAGCTAATATTTCATATGAGAAATTTGTTATTGAGTTTAGGAAAGATTAATAAGTGTTGGGAATTTTAATTGAGCCATTTATTCAAGTAAATAAAATAGGATGACCTTCTAAATATTTCATATATATATATATATATATATAATAAAAATTAACTATATAGTAGCATTTAACCATGGTTTTATACTAATGTCATATAAAAAAGGGATTGAACTAAAAATTTCAGTAAAGAAAATAAAAATAAGATAAGTTAATATTTTGTTTATATTTTCATACTTTTGAAATGGCTTACTTAAGGGAGAAAATTATTTTGTTTTAGAGTACAAGAATTTCTAGATAAAAATCTTCACAATATAGTTTGACCCTCTCAAAAAGAAAAATTCTAAAAATTTTACTATCAAATTTTATATATTTGTTAAGTAATAGAAAATGGAGTGGTGTCTTTGACAATGAAGCTTTAGAAAATGAAATAAATTATTTAAATTTATAATATAATTTTTGAAACAATAAATCATGTATTCAAAAAAAATTATATATCTTACAATCAAGATAACAGTATTAATTAAGCAACTCTAACAACTTTGGAAAGAAAACAAGAAAAAAATATTTAGTAAAATGCATAATTTATTTTTAGAATTTAAGGAAACTTAATAGCTCTACCTGTAAACTAGCCTTAAAGCGGGTTTAGATTTAACATGTGGAAATTCATACATAGTACCCTTCCATCATTAGAGCAGAATAAAATTTATGTTGTTTTATTTTATTTATTTATAATAGTATTTTTATTTTTGGCTTTTTCATTAGTATAACTATATATTTATTAACTTTTTTGTTTTTCATAACATAAGTTCAAAGCTGCCCATCACTACTTCAAGATGAAACTCCATATAATGTAATAAATGAATGATATATTATAATGAATTTTACTAGAGACTTTTCAAAAATGGTGATTAAGAATACTTATTATAATTTTTTTAAATTTGTATTATTATTCTATCTCTTGAAAGGAGATGGCCATATCTCAATTTAATTAGTTTTTCTTCAGAAAAATTTATTCTTTATTTAAATAAAATTGCATCACTATTAACTAGATGTTATTATACAATTTTACCAATTTTTTTATCTGAACATAGTTGAAAGTATGTATAAATTAAAGTGTTTCCACATAGTCTTACTATTATCCCACCATAATTTTCAAATTTAGATTTCATTATAACTGTAAAATAAATTTTTCAATAATTTTAATAATACCTTAATATTTAATAATTTAGTTACATAGTAGATTTCTTATCCTTTTTTTTATATGAGGCTTATTATATAAACACCACTTTTAGATTTTTTCCATTTTGAAGTCTGATAATTTAAATTTCCATTTAACTACCCAAATTATATCAAAAAAAATTCAAAAGCATATTTTTTTAATGTACTCTTTTTGATAAACTTATCATTTCTTATAGGTTGTTCTTCAACTATTTATTGTAATTAATTACCCACTCATTTATGGTCTGTTATTGTTGTTAATTACATACAGACAAAATAAGGATACTCTCATATTATATTGGAGTTTTAAATTAAAAATTAAATACTAGTGGCTGGTATTAAATATGAAGTTGTTATAACTAAGTTGAACAATAATTAATGATTAAATGGCATTATATATTAAAAATTTTATTGAATGTATATAAAAATAACACTCAAGAAATATATATAAGATATACATATAACCATTGTATATCAAAAATGAAGTACTTATTAACATGGTCTTTTTTAATGATTTTCAAATTTACTTAAAGAGACATTAATATTACCAATTCAAATTTTATATCAAATATATCAATATTATTATTTCAATTTTAATTATTTTACAAAAAATTTGAGTTACAAAGTAATTAAATTCAGTACTTAATGAATGTTTTTGAAAAATATTTACAAAAATAGAAATAACCCCTCACAAAAAAAATTATAATTTTTTTTACTTACAATTTGCAACATATTTCTACCCTTAAAATATTGGTATTCTTCTAACAAAAATATTTTTTAAATAAATTTAAAATTTTTTTCATTATTCAATTACAAAATGTCAAATTTATAATTATTTTTACCTTACTAAAAAATTTAGTTGAAAATTTAATTTTTTATTTCCAAAAAATCAACTTAAAAGTCAAAAATTAAAAAAACAAAATTATAAATATAATTATGAGAAAGAGGTAAATTAAATTTATAATATTCATATAAAAAAATTTCATATATTACATGGTGTTTGAATTTTAAATTTAATGTATTAAAAAATAATTATTCAATAACCAAGCCAAATGAAATCGGCTTGGGTTTTTGGTATCACTAGCCTTTATTTTTTTTCTTATACTCACATTTTAATTTTTTTTTAAATTTTTTTTTTATGATTTTTAATGTTTTTAAGACTGAAGTTGCTTTCAAACAACTTCAGTCTAACTTGTCTCTCACTTTCGCACCAGTTTGCACCTGGTAGGGAAAGTCACTTCCATTTTAGAGACCAAAGTCCCTTGCAGGGACTTTGGTTTCTCTGTGTGCATTGCACAGCCAGAAAAAAACTGGCTGTGCAATGAACTGCATGCAGCACATGCAATGCGCATCGCTGCTGCAAGTAATGCGCGTTGCACACAGCTTTGGCCACCTCCCAGCCTATTAAATTGGCTGGGAGGGTGGCAAATATTACAGCAAGCAATCAAAGTCGCTTTTAGAAACTTTGATTGCCTGAAAGAGACACTTCCAGCCAGAGGAAACCTGGCTGGAAGTACTAAATTGCAATGTAAGGGACCCAAGCCAATTTCAAAGGCTTGGGTCATAAATTAAGCTTTCCAAAAAGCAGCCAGTATAAATCTGGCTGCATTAAAAAGTAAATTATCTAATTAAAATACATAAATAAATAGAAATTTGTTCAAAAAGATATACAACGCTCTGCAGCCGGTTATAAACGGCCTTCCATTGATACACATAGAAACAAAATCAAATGTTGCTTTCAGCAACATTGGCCATGTTTTGATATTTTGAGCCAATTAAGATCAGGAAAAAGGCCAAGGCATAAAAATTGCACAATTAAAAATCAACCAATTTAATATGGTGGGGAGGTTCATATTTTAGAAATAGGTGGTGCACATTATAGTTCCCTTTAAATAAATTCGAAAATGAATTATTTTTGATGCAATGTAAATTTAAATGTGATGAGTGTATGTTTTTAGCTATGTGAAGCATGGTAGCTAGAATTATGTGGCGTCAATGTTTTTTAGATGTGAAATTCAGCGTTCCACAAACATTCATATGTACAACATGCAGCCAAGTAAATTCTAGCTGGAATTAGTATATGCATAGGAAAAAATGATCATGCTGTGTACAGTGCCTTGGCAACATTATTCTTGGAATTTAGATGAAGTTTATCATATGACTTGGAGAGCTGCATTTTTTTGAAAATGAGATCAGTGAAAATTCATGATATCTACATCTGTTTGCCAGCCAATTTATTTTTCCTTTCTCTTTCTCACTTACCTTTTTCAAAAATTATCAATCATATTTTTGCTTTACCATTTTGAATTATTGGTACTATTTTCTTGACCTTATTTGATTACCGGTAAGCAAATTTTTCTTGCTATTGCATTTCATATCATTTTGGTTTGTTACACTTTTTTACACTTTTGACAAGTTAATCTAATGATTCTAATTCTGAATTTATTTTTATGGTATCTTTTACTGTACCCTTTCGATTCATTATAAAATAATTCTTTTTCAGTTAACTTAAAGTTTTTTTATTTGTTTGTCAATTTACTTTTCTTTATTCCTTATCAAAAATATTCAATTTATTTATCTAACCATTTATTATTTAAAACAGTAATTATAAAATAAACTTTATAGTTAATTTTGATCAATCAGCTACAAATGGAAGAAGATTTTATAGACTCGTAAGTTCATGTTTTGCTTATCATTTTTCTATATTTCTTTAATACTTTCTCAACCATTATATTATTGATATGAAAAGTAAAACATCATCTCGTACTTGCTGAAAGCATACAGGATAATGTTTTTCTTTTCATAATAATAATTAGATTGTTTGTACTTTAACTTTAATTTATTGATTTTTAAGTTGTTTCAAAGTCTTGTACTTGCTGAAAGCATACAGGACAATGCTACAATTTAAAAATTAATAATTTATTGAAGTATAACTTTCTAAGTCAATATATTAATCAGAGCAAGATTTTTCATTTTATATGTGTGGATATGATAATTCTGTAAATTTTTTAATATTACTAGTGTATTGGAGTTATACTTTCATTATATTATTAATATTAAGTGTAGAGCCAAATCTCGTACTTGCTGAATGCATACAGGATAAAGCTATACTCTTTATATGTATAATTTAATAAAGTATACCTTTGAAACACTTTCTTAATATTTGAAATAAAGAAAAAGTATATAAATTTACTAATATGTAGATATGCTAACTTTTGTATTTCTAATATTTAAGATATGATAAAGTTAAAGGTATCATTGACTGATAATTGAAATTCTGTTACTGTTTTCTAATTTTTTATTTTTTTCTATTTTAAATCAAAATTGAATTCTCTTAGGATTGAATCATCAATGAGTAAAAATTTGGAAAAAAAAAAAGGCCAGGGAAGAACTCTAACAATAGGTGGGCGAAAGACATTGCTACCTGAATGAAACTTGTAAATTCTCTTGGAATGGATACAAATGGGAAGAAGCCACATTTCTACGCACGATCTTATGCAAATAATATGACAGATTGCAATAATTATTACAATTTTTTTCCTGGTTGTAGTATTTATAAAGCAAAAGGTGTCTTAATACCTAATGTTCTTGTGCAGAATTTCGAAATTCATGAGCTCAAAGAACTAGATATGTTAGAAGCTACGGTGCAATGCATTAAGGATCTTTCTTACTGCGAACATGAAATTACAAATAATGGTTATCATCAAAGAGCTGGTGGTTTTGGAAAATGTTTGGTGGTGGCTTTATTTTAGATAGGAAGAAATCTTTATATATTTGTAAGTATCACTTTTTTTAATTTAAATACTGAATTTTTGAATGCTTTTACTTGCAGATGAATACACTGATGAATATAAAAAACGAATGAAGAGGATTGCAATGTACTTTGAATATTTTTTTAAAAAAATATCATATGTAAAGTACAACGAGGCAACTAATCTTTGTGCAAAACTTGGTATTCCTGGATTTTCAAAAGTTTATAGTGAAGAAGAGGGTGTACCGTTTGCTAGTAATTTAACTTGTACATCTGGAGCAAATGGTAATGGGTTCTCCAATGAGGTTCATTGTGATAAGGATGCAAGTGAGTATACTTTAGTAATATTCTTTCCTAAAGATACAGAAAACAATACCATTCATATGAAGTATGATAAGACCCAACCACGACAAACAGGTGGAGAACTTATGTTTCCCAAAATTCGAAGTAAAATTAACTTTGAAGCAACTAATGGAATAACAGTGACATTATGGCCTGCCAATCAACTGAGGCATTTTACCTCAAGATTTCACGAAATTCATGGCTTCAAAAGGATAGGTTCTTCTATTCAAATCAGCACTAGAATTTTTCATGCTATAGAAAAGCTTAATGTTTTTGATATTGATATTTCAGAGTACTTGGAAATTAAAGAAGAAAATGATAGGTATAAATATTTGATTAGTTCTTTGAGAGTTTTTTTGAAAAGAGATGACTTAATAGAGGAAGAAATAAATTCAGCAAAGTATTATTTATATAATGTTAAGACAAATCTAAAAAATTTTGATAATTAAATATTAAAAATTTATATCATATTTATACAACTTAATGTGAAATTAAACATGATAAATACTGGGAGTAGCTGTAACATTTTCAATTGTGATGATTAAAGTATTATCTATTTTTTTTATTTGTGAAATAGAATAATTTTTTTTAATAATATTATAAGAAAATTTGATTTACTTTTGAGGAAATATATAAGTTGTGAAATCTTTAAATGTCATTTTTATTAAATTGGTATCAAAGGTTCTAAAATACAAAAACTATAATTAAGAATTTGAAATATATTAGCCATAAAAATATGCTTTTAATGCTACCAAATTAACTGTATAGTATTTTAGGTCAAACAAGCTTATTAATAAAAAAGTTAATAATAAAAAGTTGATGAAAGAATTTTGAATCAAAAATAGATTAAATTGTATTTTTTAAGAATACACACATTTAATTATTTAATTTGTTCTACTTCTGATTAAAAATGTTACAATCAATGAAAAAATTTGTAATAATTAATAGATTATTTAATATTAAAGATAAAGTAACAAAACTAGAGCAGTTATCATATTTTTATATAAACAATAAAATATTTAAGAATTTAATACAAGTATTTGAAATCATATAAGTAGATTTTAAAATCTTTTTTATTGCTGGACTTACAATAATTTTTTTTAATAATTAATTTAGAAAATCATGTCAAAGGTTTCTTAATAAATTTCAAAGATGGTCACATGTTTGACGTATTTGAAGGAAAATAACTTGAATTATACAAGATAAATCATATAAACAGAACTTTATCTATTTACATGTTGGAATATTAATTTATTGAAAGGCTATGTTTAGCAAAAAAAGGTGATACTGGCTGAATGGAGCTCCAGTGATTAAGAAAATCTGCAGAAATAGCCCTAGCAATTCCCGGAGGACTTGGGGTATCAAATTTTAAAGGAAATGGATCACACTTGCCTATAAAAGGTTTTATTAATGTTAAAATATAGTTATTTAAATTTTTCCAAATTATTTCTTCCATAAAATGTTTTTTTTCATGTAAATTAAGAAACTTAATTTCTGATATTACCTCCAAGAAATCAGCTGCTGAAGCCAATCTACGATCTTGAGAGCTCAAAAATAAACCACAGACACCATCAATTATATAGAATGTGAAATATTGATATCGGTGGTGGGAGTATTCAGAATTTATCTTGTTTAGTGCAGCCTTTTGTTTCTGTCTCATTATAGTCAGTTCAGTATTTTCGTTTTTCTGACTTGATTGTTGAGCTTCGCTAGTCTTGCCACTTGATATTGTTGAAGCACAATATTTTGATTTAAGAATGATAATTGAGGTAATTATATCAATGATAATATTTCTGATTTGAAGAAGAGTTGACATTGATATATCAAGGGTTTGAAGTGCAGTGGGACCAACTTCTAAGCCATCAGGAATCGGACTCTTCAGATTTGAAAGGTGAGCTAGAAGCTGAAGACCACGTTCAATTGGACAATCTGAGTTAATGTTTTGATGTGATGGAAGCTGGCTGAATTCATGTGCGGTCAGATAAAGTGAAGATGATATAAGAGATACCCATGAAGAACGGCAGTGGTCACTTATGATCATTAATCTCATGAGCATTTGGATAAGATTGGATTCAGGGTGATCTGTTTTCTTTGTTGAGGAAAGAATTTCAGTATTTAAACCATCAGGATCACATAAGACTTCCATTTTTTTGAAATCAATATTATCGAGTACCCATAGCTGTGAGCTATCAATCTCTAAAAAAATATTTGCTTCAAAAGGAAAAAAAAATAAGTAAAAGAACAAAGTCAAGACTAAAAATTAAGGTAACTTACATAACTCAGTAATTTTTGAAAGCCAATCTTCTCCACAAGATTTTTCCCAATGAAAAGTAAACATTGGAATATTTAACATGGGTTCTTGGGAAAAAGTAGAAGAGCTTAATTCGAGGAGAGTAACAATTTTCAACCAAGACCTGAGGACCTTTGCCGTGCTGATTCTACCTTTCTAAAAATTATGAATTTTACAGAATTCCTCCTGAAAATCAGAGTCTTTTAGAACTGAGGGTGAATAAGTTAGAGGTTTTTTTGATATCTTGATTGGAGTTGATTTCATTGGTAGAGAAGCTTTCAAAGTGGACAAAGTAGGTAATTTAGGAGGTGATGGGTATTGCTTCTTAGAAATGAAGGAATTCGGTGATGAGTGGTTTGAATCATCATCTTTATCAAACATATTGTCATGTCTTGAAGAAGATTTTAAAGTTTGCTTGTTTTGATGAGCAAGCATAGCTTCATATTCTGACAGTTCATCATCTCTATTTTCATCGCTATTTTCATCATCTTCATCAGGGAGAGGGCGTTTATGGATGGAACAATATACAGTAGGTGAGTTTCTGGTACAAAATATCAAAATAAAGATAAAAAGTACAATATGTAAGCAATAAAAGAGTTATATGATAGAATTTTAAAGATAAAAGAATAAAAATAAAAAAAGGAAACAAGAATATACTCATTATCAAAGCCTTTGCTTTTTTTGAGATTTATTATTTGATACATCAGAAAATTCATTAGCAGAAGCCGGTTTAATACGTCGAACAAAAGAGGAGCCTTGGGATAATTTCTTTTTCTTGGAGCAGATAACAGGTGTTTCAAGATTTTCCTTAGAAGTTGAAGCATGAGTTGAAGCTGATGGTTCATCTGTCTCATCACCATCCCTAATGACAATGATTTCATCAGGAGGAATCATACCTTTCTCGTAAGCTACAAATATATATGAAGAAAAAAAAATATTAATAATCTTATCTACTAATTTAAAAGGAGACAAAAAAAGTGAAGAACATACATTTTTCAAGGCTTTTCACATATTGGAGTAAGTCATTACAAGGGTTAGATAAATATGAAGGAGAAGGATTATTGTTAAGGATCTTGACAAGTTCTTCTGTTTTATCTCTAGCCAATTCAAGTAAATTGCGATACTGAACTCTTGTTATTTCCTGCCTCTCATTGCTAAGTACAGGAGGGTTAGGTGCCATGCCATGTGGCAGACATGGTGCAAACTCAAAAGCTTCAAAGCAAGTATCAATCAGAGAGTGGGATGAAACACATTTGGGCGCTAGAAGATCAATTTTTTGAAAAAAAAAGATATAGAACATAAGTGAAATATATAAATTAAGAGAGAGGAACATGATATACATACAAAGTGGAGGTGTAGGATTTTGAATACTAGACATATTGATTAATGAATATTAAAAAAAGTATTTGATATCAAAAAATTATGATGTAATATATTGAATAATTATAAGAAACTCTATTCTAGAAAATTGAAGTTGATAATTTAATAGGATAAAAAATTGAATAAGATTAAAATTAAAGTGAGGATGAAAGAAACAGAAAACATAAAGAGGGGGATTTTATATTATTTGAGCTTTTTTTAACATGTATTATTCATAGTGGGGTAAACTGAGTAACATGCTAAATCACAATGTGTTTATATTGAAGCGAAATTTGATGTAGCTAACAGAAAATACTAGGAATTCTTTGGGGACTTTTAGTGTGAAAAACAAATAATAACAAATGTATATCCCATATTCAAATTGCCATGGGTAAATACAAAATTCTTTACATTGGAATTTACTCCTAAACAATGGAGATACACTTAATTAGTATATTATATGAAAAAAAAGGATAATGCTTTATAAATATTTGTTAAATTTACTTTCAGATGACAATGCAAGATTTAAAAAATATACTGATATGCCTCATCAAACATGAAATGAACTATAAATATAAAATTGGTAACATTAGAATTTAAGACAAAAATTTGTTTTTTAAGTGACAGGAGGAGTGTCAGGCTAGGGTGTGGGCACCGTGACCAAACCATTGATAAACTTGGATACAACTAAGGGAAAAAAAATTGAATAGTTTTATTTAAAAATATATCTTAGTCTGCACAAGATATTGCATTTTTGTCCCTAACTATACCAATATTGTCACTTTTCAAAAGTTATAGGATTACTAAGTTGATAAAATATTATTATGAATAACCCAATGAAATACCTTAAGCAACATTCAAAGTTATTAAAATATTAATATTTAATTTGAGATTTGGATTAGCTAATTTTTCACAACTTACCACAGTTTTGATTAATATAATAAAACTTGAAAAAAATTGTTGAGATAACCTAGAAATGAGTGCAAGAAAATGATGAAACATATGACTTGAAACTTAACTCATACACTATTGATAAACCTCATGGATCCTGATTAATTTCTATCGAAATTAATTTTGAGGCTGGCATATTGAATTTTAGCTATGACCAAGTACTGTAAGTGCCATGGTTTTTAATCAATATATTGGTGTTGAAATTAATTTTGATAGGAATTAACAAGTATCATATGGCACCATGCATGAAACCCTGACAGAAACCACCAAATTTATGAGGTAATGAACCTCATAATTTCAATTGAAATAAATGTAGACCCCTGCATATTGAATACAAGCCATTTCACATGGACTACACAGACATAGATAGAATTCAACATGCATGGCTTAAAATTAATTTCGATCGAAATTAACCAAGGCATTAAAACATCAATTTTTATATAGTGTACTTGATCAATCCAGTTAATCTGACTGCTTAGCTTACCTATACTTATTGGAATTTTATGCATAGTCCATGTCCATATTAATTTCAATCAAAATTAATGTTGACTAATACATAATGAATACATGCTATGCCACTTACACTTGCCAGGAATAGCTACCATTAAATATGCCAGTATCAAAAATTAATTTCGATCAAAATTAATGAGCATGATAATCATGAATTTCTGGAGTCAACTGCTTATTTTTATGCATGGTGCCTTGCCAACATTAATATCAATCGAAATTACTTTTGATACTGGCATATTGCATGTAGCTATGCCTGGAAAGTGTAAGTGGCATAGTTTGTATTCATTATGTATTGCTCAACATTAATTTCAATTGAATTTAATATTGACATTTGCATATTGAACCCAAGCCAGCAAACAACCCAAAAGATTCTTCATAAAACTGCCCATCAATTTCAATCAAAATTAAGGCTGACCATATATATATTGAATGGTAGTTATATCTGGTCTGAGTAAGCAGAGATTACTTATATTCAATATGTATTGGTCAAAATTAATTTTGATCAAAATTAATGAGCATTTTGATCATGAACTTTTTTAGTCTGTTAGTTGTTTCAATGCATAATGGCATGCCAACATTAATTTTGATCAAAATTAATGTTGAAATGATATAATGCTTTTTTGCATGACATTTAAAGGACAGAAAGTATTTTTAAGTATTGAAATTTACTATACATGTTGAGGGTAAATATAAAATTTACATATCCATATTAATTTCTATAAAAATTAATGTTGACCAATACATAATAAATAGTAGATATGCCTGGTTAGTGTAAGTGGCATAGCTTTTTTTCAATCTGCACTTGGCAACATTAATATCAATCGAAATTAAGGTTCATGATTATCATCAATTTATGCAGTCAGTTGCTTACTGTTATGAATGGTAACATGTCAACATTAATTTTAATAAAAATTGAATTTGACATGCCACCAAGCATTTTTCTGCAAGATGAAAAGTAGGGCCCTCTATTCTTAAGTAAACACATTACAATGCATATTGAGCATGTATATATCATTTACACATTAATATTAATTTCAATCAAAATTAATGTTGACCAATACACATTGAACACAAGCTTTACAACTTACACACACCAGATATAACTACCATTCAATATGTATATGGTCAACCCTAATTTCAATCAAAATTAATGAGCAGTTTTATGAAGAATTTTTTGGGTAGTTCGCTGGTTTGGGCTCAATATGCAAATGTCAATATTAAATTCTATTGAAATTAATGTTGACCTATACATAATGAATACACACTATGCCACTTACACTTTCCAGGAATAGACACCATGCAATATGCCAATATCAAAATAAATTTCAATTGAAATTAATGTTGGAAGGGCACCATGCATTAAAATATGCAGTTGACTCCTGTAATTCATGATTAAGATGCTCATTGATTTTGATCAAAAATAATTTTGATACTGGCATATTTAATGGTAGCTATACCTGGAAAGTGTAAGTGGCATAGCGTTTATTCACTATGTATTGGTCAACATTAAATTCGATTGAAATTAATATGGATACATAAATGTGACATAAAGAGGTATGGACCATCAATTTGTTGAAAATACATTTTTATATCTCATACATTATTTTTTTTCTTAAAAAAATGTTACTCTCTCTCAATATCACCTTATAACATTTACCAAGCCGCTTTGAAAAAAAAACAGAATACATAAAATTCAATATAAGATAGCTATATTACACAGAAGATCACCGTTATACGTAAGTTATGATGATGTTGATGCTCTATTAATTGCTTCCCGAATCTTTACCAGATCAATATCAGCTCCAACCCCAAGTGACTCACGTTCATTCACAGATAATCCTTGAAAAAATGTTGCTGAATAGCAATTCTTGGGGAGGTATTTGGGAACGTTGAATACACCATTTTGTGCAACTGTCCTTTCTGATGACCGTGAATATGTTTTTAATGCTGATTTTCTTTGAGCTGGTGTATGGGCTAAGTCCTTTGTCATCTTATCCATTTTTAAACAAACTATTGAGTTCAGGATTTTGCCATCCAGGAATAGCTCGGATAGGTGCAGTTGGGGCTGGTGCTGGGCCTTCCTTGATATCAGAGATGCACCTAGTATCATGAAAAAGCACAAAAAAACCTGGCACATCACTGCAGAGATTTCTTGCTAACTTGTAGCGTGCACTAGCAATCTGAATTCCAACTATATCAGCTTCAAAATAACAAAAAGCAAAGTAAAATAAAAAACTTACCTTGGTCCAATAACGTTTTACTTGTGCCCTTGCCCTCTTTTTGATCTTTTCTCTTGCTACCCTTTCCTCTTCTTGCCCAAATAACCTTATCATCTCCTTCCCCTTTTTAACTACCCATTTCTCAATAACACATTGAGTGAACTGAAGCTTTGACTGATCGATTTTATTCAAGGTGGTGAGCCATCTGGTACAGTTGTTGCATACTATGCTTCCCATGACTTGATTCCAAGTTGATTCCAAAAAATCACGGCAAGTCCAATCAAAGGAAAATTTCCGAAAACCTTTTTCTTGCAATTCACGCTCTAAGTTTCTTTTGACAGAAAGTGGGATCGGTGCTCCTCCTTTTAGTCCTCGAGGCTCAGGTGCTGGAAAAAATTTGGGTAGTCGAATTTTGGATTGCAAGAAGGCTATAGAATTGGTTATCAGAAATTGTCGATCAGCTGCAGAATTGGCACGGTTAGAAGATTGGACTTGGGCTAGGAAAGTTTGAATTGGTTCCAAGCTTTCCAATTTTCAATCTCCAAAGGTGTTGGGCTCACAGGATATTTTGTTATTTGTGTTGGTCCCCCAAGACAATACTTCAGAAAGTGGTAAATATTTCTATTTAGACTGTCCGAGCTCCTGGGAACATCATTCCTTCTAACTAAGCCTCTTACATCCCTTAAACCCCGTTCTTGTTCATGAGACTCTGCTGAATTGAGTCTGTGGTAATCACTGATACCCATAATGATTGAGGGATTCACTAACAATTCAAATAAGTTAATTAAATTGGTTACTTTTCAATAAAATAATACACTACAAATTTGACTTACCAGCTCCACTTGTGCTTGCTCCTTGGTTAGGCTGAGCAGATGATGATTGGTCTCCAAAAAATTCCCTCAATACTTCACTAGCCCAATCTCTTCCTAGCTGATCTGCATGCTGATCAGCACTTTCAGGAGAAGAAGGATGATTGGGATTAAAATTTCTCGGTTCTGCATGAGACTCTTGGCCTGGATTGTGATTAGGTGGTGGGTTAGGATTAGGCGGTACAGATTGAGATGCATCTGGAGGTGGATCAGCAGCGGGTGGTGGTGGAGTATTTCTAGTATTAGTATGTTGAGGTGGAAAAAAATCGGAATCATTTGGGTCAACAGACATCCCTTCAAAATTATCATCCATAATGAACTGTAATAAAAGAAAAGAAAAGAAAAATAATCAGTCTTTAAAATTTATACCTATCAAAGTTAAAGTAAAAAAAGATACTATGTTTATAGTCTTGTTAACATGTATGTTATCTTGGGGAAAAATAAAGTAAATAATATATAGCTATCAGCTAAAGTGGGAAGGTCAAACTATTTATAGTAGACGAATGAGCAAGAAGATTATTCATTAAGTAACAATTTTATCATATTTCTCATTATCATGATTTTCTTTCTTTCATTCTTACATTTAAGATAAAAATGACTCATTGAAAGCATGGGTTCTCTCACAATAAAAGCAACCAAAGTAATTTTTCACTGATTTATGATAAGGTAAGTTGGATGCATTGCATTTTTTAATTGAGAATTTAATTATTTCTTTCACCATTTACAAACATCACCAATCCTACAAATTTCCCGAATCCCAAATTAACACAAAGATGTTAGTCAACAGAAAATAAATTTGATTAATTTTTTCACTCACTACTGTCTGCAGTCCAATGGCAGTGACAACCTTGTCTTTGATTCCAAACATTCCTTTTTTGTGCTTGACAGTAGCTGCATGTCCAATTATTGCATCTTTCTTAATCACAATTTGAGTTGCTTTGGCTACTCTTACTAACCGACAATGCACTTGTGGGAAAAGCTCATAGGGATCCTTTGATGTTTCTTCTAGACGGAGCTCCTTGAAAGGACTTACTATTATATATTTGATCATTCTCTTCCTTTTACCTGAAAAGATCATCAATTTGCCCAAACTGGCTATCTTTTCTATAGTAGAATTTAATTGTTGAATTAGCAATGTGTCAATGGTAACTAGTAAACCTCTTTCCATGTATCAATATGCTTGCTACATTTTCAACTACCCAATCCCTACTTTTCTCCGATGGTTTCAAAGCCTGTCTTGAAGTTTCTTTTCCCATTTGTGCCCTTACCCATTTAGTAAATAATGCCATACTTAGATGGATCCATTTGTTTTGTTTATTGAGATCAATATGGATTTTTTTAGTCTCACATTGATCATTATTTTCAGCTTCACCAAGATCTAATACCCTAGACTTCTGATACCAATGTTTGAGAATTGTTAGCGGTATCTCTCCTGTGGTAAATATTAATAAATTATCACAGCTGAGTGTTTAAATCATTGCTTACAAACTTTACATACGTGGATGGTGATTGTTTGGAATTTCAGATAATATATGATTCACCCGCTCTCCAGACCAAGTAGCTGTACCTGATGGTGGACCAAGACGCTTTATCATTTCAGGATAATGTTGAGTGATATGCAGATTTGGCTTTGCATTAATATTCTTCCAACCCTCTTCCAGGCACTCACGATACTCTAACAGAAATTGATCTAGATCTTTAAGCTCATTAGTCTGTATATTTTTTAATGTCAAAAAATTGGTGATCGAGCATAATGTTACAAGTGACTTGAGAAGATAATATTCTCTTGGTTTTTCAGCTGAGGAAGCTGAAGATTCAGATTCTTTAAATTATTCAAACCAAAGGGGTATAAGTGAAAAAGGGAAGTAGAGAGTATACAGCATGTGCCATTCTGATGCCTTGAGGGATCCTACCTTTTTAGATCCTACTGATTTTGGAACTTGTGTTAGCCAGGAAGGTCTTCTTACTTGATCAGACATCTTACATACAACCTGTAGCTCTGCTGCCGTGATTCGTGGATTACTACTACCTTCATTTTCTTTCTCCTTACCTTTCCTTTTATTTTCTTCATCTCTATCTGTCTCATTTGATGAGTGAGATCCTTTACTCTGTGATATGCTAATGCTCCTTTGCCTTAAGTTATACAATGAATTCCTACTGTCACTGCTGTGAGACTGTATTGAGGCCAAATCGCTATATGGAGGAATAAATTTGGAGCTGGATGACCTACTCTGGCTTCTTGATCAATTTTTTCCCAATCCTTCATTATCTAGTCCATGATGACTTGATGACTGTCTTGAACTCGTAAGTCTTTGCCGCTTGTGCTGTCTTGTGTGTCCTGTATCATCATCATCATTATTTGTGGTGCTTAAGCTACTTCTACGTTTTTTCGAATGTTTGTGCAGTGAAGTATCAGAAAAGAAATCGTCATCTTCTTCTCTTACATGCCAATTTTTATCCTTTTCCAGCTTTCTTTCTAGATCTTTTTCTAAATTTTGGATTTGAAAATAGCTTAGACTGTGATATTTTAGGTTGCCAAGAATATGTGAATGCATAACATCAATTGAGCAATATTCAGTTGGACGCCAATATTCAAGGTTATTCAGCTCACTCCATCGTACCCCATGATTCTGAACAATTGATACATGCTCCCAATGTGACTTAGAATTTTTCCACTTTGTTTCCCAGCACATATGATCCTCATGATTCTGTAATGAAAAATTTACCACATTCTTTTCACTAATTTCATCTTTAGAGATATTACAGAAAGAGCAGAACATTTTTTCAGAGTGACTTGAAAAGCCAGCCAATTTTTGTATTGCAGGAATGTCACCTATCAAAGAGAACAATGCAACTCTTAATTTCTGGCCTTGTGGATAAAGATGCGTCTTTTCAATCAATATACCATCCCATACAGTTTTTAGATCATTAACCAGTGGTTTTAGAAGGTGATTAAGCTGTTCACTTGTGGGTTCTGTTGGACCAGGTATAATAGCATACAAAAAAAGATTTTCCATTTTGTATCTATCTTCTTGAGGTAGGTTCATACACACCATCATAATATTTCCTACAGACTTCTGATGACCTCCAATCCTATTGCCACCAGGCCTAAACCAGTTGAAATATAAAGTAAACATTAAGTTGCCTGAAGTTATCTTATATTCATCATCATTTCTATCCAGAGCTGGAGTGGTAATGGGAAAGTTTTTCCAAATTGAACCATCGCAAACATCCTTCATCAAATCACACTCTACATGTTCTGCCACAGGGGTTTTCTTCTCAATCAGAAGCTCAAATTTGAACAGTTTGATCTTTTCCTTAAGCCAGTCGATAAAAGAATGGTGATGAACTGTTTTAAGAGATAAGTATTTTACATATTCTTGATGTTTCTCCATCAAATACAGCCTTTCATCACATTTAACTGCAATTTTACCTGCTCCAAACATTTTTAAATAGTGCTTTGATAATGAAAGAAACGGTTGATTGCAAAATAGTATAGATGTTTGAGATTCAGAGTTATACTCATAAAGAGCAAAGCATTTAGGACAGCATGTTTTAGTGAAAAATGATTGATTGAGCTTTAATCGACTAAAAACTGTATCTATCGAGCGTGTGATCAGGCGGACAATTCTATCAGAATCCAGTATTCCACTATCACCTAGAAGTTTGAGCTTCTTAATTTCTTCATCCAAAAATTGAGTACAACCTTCTTTGCTCAAATGATGAATCAGAGAAAGCTTTGCTGCCTGCCACATAATTATTTGGCTATACCGTTCCCCAAGATTTGAGTTTCTAGAGACTGTTGAAGATACTTCTGCCCCCAATAGTAACTGCCCCTATGTAATAAATCATTGAAATATCATAAAGACTTTTATTCTCACATTGAACTATAGATATACAGCTTACTGTTTCTGTGGAGCTGGAACTTCCAATGTTAAGTGGATTGTTGGAAGAAATAACCATCTGGGCCTTCCTATTTCTTTCCTCTTGATGTTTTGCGTAAGAATTAGAGCTTTTGAAAGCCATACCAACTTCAAAGGACCCAGAAGAAGTTTGATACTTTTTATTGACACATCCAAGATCTTGAAATTGACATACATGAAAAAATGGAGGCATTGTAATTGTGATAATTGTAGGAATAAGTTAGCTATTGGAAGTTACCGATTGAAGGTATTCCTTTTAAAAAAAGGAACTAGCTAATATAAGCTACATTTTTTATCAAAAGAGTATGATGGAATATGTGTTGAAATTATTTAATTTTAAATGTTTAATTTTTAATCAGATAAATTATATATTAATTAAAAGTTATGCAGTCTACTTTATTTGTATTCTGTATATTCTCTGCATTTGTACAACAATGCATGCATGTTTATCAGAATATTTTGTATCATAGAAAAAATTCTATTGTACGCACAAGAATCTTAATTATTTTTCTATCAAATACCTTCCGAGTTATATCTAACTAACCTATAATTATTTGACTTTGATAAAAATTCTTAGTTATGGACTATAAGAAAATTAATCCATATTTTTAACATAATTATTTTAAAAATTACCCCAAAAATAAGGTTAATATTTTGTAAAAAACAATCATAAACATATTTCTTTCACTTTGAAAATTGGTCTGTACTAGGTAGAATTTTCCATAAAGAAAAAATCAAAAATACTCAAATAATAGATGCTACAAAAGTGTAAACCTTAAAGCATTACAAAAAATCTGAAACCTTGTATAAATTTTTATACATTAATGTGATGAAGTGACACTCTAGTCTATTTATTCAGGTTGAACAAAAATTACTCAATGGAATATGTATTACTATCATATTGGACCAAAAATAATTTTTTGGTAATCAAAAAATGAATATAGCCTCACATTTATCAAATTATTTTTGTGGATGAATTTTTTGAAATGAAAAAAAAATCTGTTTCTCAAATGAGTCTGCTTTTATCACATAATCATTCTCTTAATTTTATACCATTCTTTTTGAGTTCAAATTGCATATAAAAATATAATTTATGCATATTAGAATGCCATAAAGTTGAAATATTTCTTGTTCTTAATTTTTGTGATATTTCTCCTTAAATCAACTTTGATCATAAAGTTTTGCAGCTCAACAATTTATCCTTCCTCTTTGATTAATTTAATTGAACACTTTCTTAATCTAATTCTTTATGAACCCTAGTAGCTCTTACTTTCCTCACGGAAACCTGCCCACAAACACACGAACACTTAATAGAATTTTTAATGAGACTTTACCTCCATTCAATTCTCACCTTTGTAGATCTATACACAATTTTTGTCGTTCACTTTTGGATATGTCACCAGAATCAAATGGATGGAAACAAAACCCTACTGAAGAGCAATTAGACAGATTTTCATCATTCGAAATGAATTCATGCAACATCGCCTTTGAACTACCTCATCCAGAATTAAATTCAGCGGTTTTGGAAAAGTTTCCACCAATTTTCTGTGAATCTTTTATTGACCACCTTCACATGTGCGGTTTTTCAGGGTCAACTTTTGCTTGGAACCTAGATTGGTTTGACAAATGGAACCAGGTCTTGGCAAATATTCTCATTAAACACTGGGACAATGCCTTAAAAACCAATAATTTGATTGCATATCCAAGTGACTCAAATCAAATGGTAGTTCTTCACCGTTGGTTTTTAGGTCATGCCGATAAATTAAGACTTGGGAAGGATTCTCATAGCTCTCAAGAAATAATCAAAATGGGAAAGCATAAATATAGAATAAAAAAAAAGTATGAAAATCCCCTTTTTTTCAACCTTTTTTATTTATTACCTTTATTTCAAATAACAAAGATTCTTAGAATTCAGTTAACCGAACTAAACTTCTTAAACAACTTCCACATTGTGAAACTTATCACAACCTTTTCACAAACATCAAGTGTTGTTCAGACACCGAAATTGATAATGATGGATTGTTAAGACGTATCTTAATGCAATGGAGGTCTGAAGATTTTCTAAAGTTGCACAATATCTTGACCAACAACACTTTGATATTCGAGATACTTCAACCTACTCTGGAAGTGTGCTAAAGGACTTGGCCTTGTACAAAAGAATCAGTTTGGTTTCAAAATTATCCCCTAACCTTAATCCTTCTCATGTCCCCCGGGGTTTGCCGAATGACTGTTATTCTCTCTTATATCTTGCATCTCTAAATGCTCAACAACTCAGACTTTTAAATCCTCAAAATCTCATAAATTTACCTGCTCTCCTTGAAATTCTTTCTTCCTCTAATGTGAGTGATTGACAAACTCCCTTAATAATAGGTTTGCACACTCATACTCCTCATTTCCACTGTTTGGGACACTTAGCCTTGAAAACAAAAACATAATTTTAATTATTACTATTATCATTAAAATTTATAGAAATGAAATTTGGCTTACATTGTTAGCTCCATTTTTTTCCTTTGAATCTTATACATGCTGAATTCTATACTTCCTTGTACAAAATAATTCAAAACATTTACTTCATTTTGCTGCCCCATTCTATACAGCCGATCAACAGCCTGCTGCTCAACTGCTGGATTCCAATTTGGCTCCTATTTCAACATTGAACATATATAAAATTTAATATTTTTGTTCTTAATATGAAATAAAAGACATTGAGCTCACCATTATATATACATTTTGAGCACACCTGAGATCTATACCCACTCCTGCAGCCTGAATTGTTCCAACCAAAACTTGGCAATTTTTATTAAAATGGAATTCATGCATATTTTTGTCTTGCTTTGTCCTGCTGAGTTCACCCATAAGCTGGGTATACCTAATATTGTGGTCATCTAAAGCCATTTTTATTCTATTTTGAAATATTAGAAAATTGTTTTTAATAAGCCAACACAATTTCGTAAAACAATTCATTATAGAATCACTTACATCTGCAAAAAGTCTGCAAAGTTGGAGAATATAACAGCTTTTGGAAAATTTATACCCCTTTCACCAGACAAAAAGTTTTTTAAGTGGCCTATAAGATGTTAAATCTTTGTGGAATGCTGCCATGTGAAATCAAAAGTTGGAGTTTCATCCAGATTTTTGTAGATTGGATGGTTGCAGAATTTTCTTAAAATCATCAGCTCTCTTAGAAACTCAGATGAGTCCCAAGGGATGTCAGTGCTTCTGGAGGGCCCATATCGCTCAGTGAATCCTTCTTGAAGCACATCAATTTTAGACCTCCATGGATCTTCTAATTGAACTGATATCCCCCTTTGAATCTTTTTTGGAAGAGACAAAATTGCATCCTTTGTTCTATTTAGGCTTATGACTTTCATTAAGTGATTGATTGATTTAATAGAATTAGCCTTTCCTTTTTGCAAACCTGGAAAAAGGAAATTCTTCCATAACCAGTCTTCTTGCCACTTTTCGATTCTAAGAAAAAATATGAGACTTTGAAGGTCAGTGGGCCTGTTCTGAAGTGGAGTTCCAGTCAAGCATAGTCGGTGTTGGGATTCCAAGTCAAATATTGTTTGAGCCCTCTGCGAGTAAGGATTTTTAATGTAACTAAAAGAATATTTATAAAAATTAAGTTTTAAGTTTTAGACATAGAAATGGGCACTAACTGAGCTTCATCTAAAACAACTCTATACCAAAAGAGCTTTTGAGTCACCGGAATCTTTTTTTGGCTTTTATTTTTTGACATTGTTAGGCTAGCTGTTTCATAGGTCGTTAAAACAATAGCAGTGTCCTGTAGCTCATTGACGTTAGTATTTTGACAATCCTTCCCATAAAGAACCTTGAAAGGAAGCGCATTATCTTCAAAGTGCACACTTATTTCATTGATCCAATTTGATAGTGTTGTCAGGGGGTATATAATCAGTGTGGCTGAACTCTGATTAATACCTTCTTGATTTTCCGATACCTGGAATTGTCTTGCTTCACTTTGAGTTGCACTTATAAGAGAAAGAGTTGAAAGCGTCTTTCCCAAACCCATATCATCAGCAAGTATTGACCTGTTTCCTTCAGGGGTTAATTGATTGTTAGGAAACTGATCTTTATAGTCATTGAATCCAGTTCTAAGCCAATGGTTGTCCTGGTGCCTCCACATGATATCCAACTTTTCCTTTAACCTTTGTTCATTGTCAATCATAAAATTTATTGCTTGAAGTTGATGTGTTTTGAGAACTGTTTTGAATCCTCAGATAAGTTGATCAGCTTTCCAATCTTGAGTACTCTGAGATATTTGGAAAGAGCCTTCAAAAATTACATGCAGGATATTAAAAAAGATAGTGGAGTTGTAGTTCAGGATCGGACATAAATCAATTTGAGCAGAAGAAAATGCTTCTTTAGCAAGACTGATTAGTGTACTTGAAGAAAAGAGGCATCCCCAAAGTTGATACTGATTACTAAAAACTGGAACCAAGTAAGCATGAAAATAGAAAGGCTTCATAGGATTCAAGGCACTTCTTTGGTTTAAATGGTGAGATCCAGACCCAATGTCACCCAATAGTGGTCCAATGTTCTGACTCTGAACTTGAGAAAGATTACCAACAAGGGTTGGTTTTCTTTCTTCAAATAGTCCAAAAATATGAACATTCAAATGGCCTCGCTGTAAAATCGTGGGGGTTAGTGAGTTTTGAGATCTTGAAATTACATTCATATAAATTTGATCGATTGTTATTGAGAACTGTCCAACACATCTGAGACTTGACATATTAAGTAAGAATAGTATCTGAAGATAGTGGTTGTTAAAAGATGAATTGAAGCAAAAAATGAATAATCAGTTTTGAATAAAACGACAAAATAACTTTTTAGCATATGCTATGCTAAGCTCATAATTCTTTCACATGTATTATTATTATCTTTTTAAAAAATATTGGAAGTAAATCAATGATAACTGAAATGAATAATATGGTTTAAAAATAAATCTTGTCTCAATAAAAATGTGCTTTATTGTTACATTATAATCACAAAATAGAATAATTTCACTCTTATTACACTTATTTATGTTTCTGTCTAATAGTAAAATGCTTTAGATGTCAGTTCAAAATCCAAATTGAAACTACTACCTAGAACAATGTCTTGATACTAACATACTTTTTGTAAGTCTTTGGACAGACACTTATGGTGATCTCAATAATATTAAAATTGATTTGAATTGTATATTTTATCAAATATCTATGTAGTCTAGTGTAATAATTGAGATACTACAGTTTAACCTTCTGTTACCAGCTTGGCAAGAAAATATATGTAGATATTCTTAGAACGAATATCAAATTTTTCTTTCCACAAGATGGGAAAGTGAATATTATGATATGTTAAGTGATATGTTCAAGCTTTGCTCAATCTATGCTCAGCTCAAAATCAAAGTAATCACCAAGCTCCAAGAAACCTGTGATTGAGCTTGGTTGAACCTAGGTCTAACTGATTACCAAATCTTTGTCCAATTAATTTAAATCTGGTTTCACAATGAACTCCCAACAGCCTTCCAACAGCTTTCCAACCACTTCCCAACATTTTTAAATGAGGGGTATTGCTAGCAATACCCCCCCAAATTTTCTGTGGTGATTGTGTTAAGAATACAGTAATTCAGATAAATAGTGTAAGGTGTCACAGCTGTCAATGGCAACATTAAATATGTGATCTCCTTGAAGGCAATACAAACCCTTTAAAGCAGTTTAAATAATCCAAACTTTGGACTCATGAAGAAATGAAGAATATAAGGTAAGATAAATTTCAATAATTTCTGTAATGGATCTTTTAAAGGCACAAAAAATGAAATCTCCCAGACCAACACAAATAACTGAATAAAAAAATCTCAAACTATTGAGATTGCTGATTATGAATCAAGTGAAGTAGATATCTCAAGTGTAGAGCATTGTGAGTTTAGATATTTCTGATAAAATGTAAAAGTCATACTGGTCAAAAAACATAATTTAATAGCTAGGAGACAGTCATGACTTATATGTGATTCCAGTACAGAAAGATAACAATCACAAAAAAGATAAGTTAGCCAAGTTTCTATTACAGGATCAGTTGGAGAAAGGAAAAAATAAATGAAAATCAACAAATAAAGAATTTGAAGAATCTATTTGGAAACAGACCAAAAATTATAGGAAATAAAAATGAGAAAAATAAATTTTGAAGGTAGTTAATGAAAAGGTTGATGGTATGGTATCAGGAGTAGGAAAGAAGTTGTTAGAGATTAGTGAATTAGTGATTGATGAGTATGTTAAAGAGTTTGATGGTTAACCAAAAGATATAAGTTTAATTTGAAAATAATTTCAAAAAAGATATCAAAGAATAAATTCAGAAGGAATAATTAATACTTCTATTAGCATTAGAATATTAAATTAAAGCTAAATATCCCAATTAGTTAGTGTGATGGGAAGAATTTTTACCCTTAAGCCAGCAATTTGAGAAATAGAAGTGTTTGATATAGTGGGAGGTGTTTCAACTTCTTCATCTTCATACAACTTTAACCATTGATATTTGAGGTCAGTGAGTGGGTTATAGAGTATAGTGCATCAAAGTGTCCAGTTGATTACTGCCACCATCTCGGATTTATTTCCAAGAGGACTTTTTTATTCCCTAAGATTAGAAAAATAACCTTTCATGATTCCAATAGAATTTTAAATATGGTCTCTTGATTTTTACAAATGATTTTTGAGCTTGACATTTGGAGTGTCTTCTGAAGCTGTTCCCCAAAAATCAGGAAGTACATACTCACCATCCACTTAAGCAGAATCTTCCAGAAGATACTTATCTTCATCAAATAATTTTTCAGGGTCTGTTTAAATTTGCATTCCATGAAAGAAGTAGGAATCTTGACTGGATCTAGGATATCCAGAAAAGAGAGATAAGAATTTTTTTCATGTTGCATATAAGCTGAACAGAAATTGAATATCTATGAAGAAGATATTGTTTTTTGTGTTAGTATAAAATAGAATGAAAGGATTTAAAAATTAAGCTACCTCTTTTTTCAGTCAAAGTAATTGTTTCCACCTTGATCAGGTTTCTGACTCAAAGTAATAGTAGTACCATCAACAAAACCAATCCATCCTGGGAAACCCCTGCTTGCATAACCTGAGATGATTCATGTTACTCTTCTATTTTGGCCAGGTGTGAAGTTGAGATTTGAAGGAGTTGATAGCAGTTATGCATCATTTTATATAAGTATTAACAGAACAAAACCTTAACACAGAAGGAAAAAAAGACAATTGGCAAGCAAGTTGCTTTTAAGCAACCTTAGAGTAACCCATGAAGTAATCTTTGAGGAACCTTTTTGAGGGATATATGAGCAGAAATTTTTCAAGTAAAAATATTTTGGAAACAATGGTATATTTGTTTTCTCCCTTCCCCTTCCCAAAATCATGAATCTAGGCAATATGACATATTCTTTATTTAGCATTTAATATGCACACATAATGCATCTTTAATAATCATTCATATTGCATATTAAATATAGATACATTATTCCTATTCAATATGAATAAAATATGTAAAAAATACGCATATAGAACACTCATAAAATATGAATATAAAATATGCATTTGATATGCAGAAAATATGTACATGAAATATGTATAGAATATGCATATGAAAAAAGCAAAAAATATACCTATGAAGATTGAAAAATATACATCTGAAATATTCAAAAATATGTATATGAAATATGCAACAATATTTTATACAATGTAATTAAAATATACATACAAAATATGCATAATATACATGTATATTATATGAATTCTTATTTGGTTATGAACTTGACTGGCAAACCAAAATGTACAATTGCCTTTATGAATTTTTACTCTCAACTAGCTAGTTGAGTGTAAAAATTTTACTATGGTCAAGAAAAGATAAGGTCAAGAATGAAAAAATACTTTTTGCATTCATTTTCGGGCAGAGGAAATCAGAAGTGCAGAATTACGGTTGGTGCCCATAAATTAATATGATTCTTTAATATTAAAAATGTATTTTTAATACTGGAAATGACTTTTGGTTTGTTGGAATTTAGTCTACCTGTTCCATGGTCTTTTTTCAGTATTGTTTTTCTTCTTCAATATTATTGGATGATTTTCAATATTGAAATTTATTTTTGGTTGCTTTTGATTTTGTCTCTATTTAAAAACTATTGAAAATAATTTTATACTTAATTTTAATTAATGCTCATCAGCCTATTTATCCCCAGTACTGAGTATCTCTTATTTTTAAAATAAAAAAACCTTAATTTTATTATGCTTATAAGTTAAAATTATGGTTATGATACTTATACATATGGTTATTATGCTTATATATATATTTATTAAACTATTATATGTCTTATAATAGTTTAAATGGCTTATCCACAGCCCTATAATACTTATTAAGGTACTTATTTAGTCATAATATACTTATCCTACATGATATAAAGTAATTATAGACATACATAAGCTTATATTTTTAAAAAAATCTCATTAAGTAAAATATGTAGTTATATTATGGATATATAGGCCTATATGCGGTTTTAACTCTCTAAAAAGCCTACAAGATTTATTTTTCTGATTTTTTTAGGTCATATGAACATCTTCAATTTAATCAACATGCCTAAACCACCATATACACCTTTTTCAGGCACATATATTCAGTTTGGACAACTTAATTTGCTTCCTTTAATGGATTTTCACAAATTTATGGGTTGGGAGATTGTTACTAGGTTAATGTGGGTGCTTGGAAATGTTATTGGGGGCTTGGAAAGTTGAATTTGTTCCTTTATATGCTTTGGGTTTCATTTTATTCTCTTTGGATGAGTTTTTTTACCTGTTTCTTTATGGTATCCACTTTTATCAGTTTTCTCTATTTATTGTATGGGTGTATAAAATCATTGATTGTAATGGAGGGTCCTTACTAGAGGTCTTGGTGTTGAAAGTTCTTGAAGTGAAATCCATAAGAAGGTGATGAGCCTTTACAGTTCTGTAATTTCCATGGATAGAAGTGACATCATCTGGATTGAAGGTCTGTGCACTCCAGTGTATTTTGGTATAAGTAAGGGAGGATTTGATGGATTATTGGACATCACTTACTCACTAAAAATAAAATAAACACTATTAAAAAATTATTAGAATATACAAATATATTTTAAAACCGTTTTAAATTGATATTATCTTTATATTAGCTATAACTATATTTTATTAGCCTATTTTCAATCACTAGTCCACAACAATCCAAGTATTGTGATTTAACAATTGAGCATAAAAGTTTTAATAGTCTTTACCTGAGGTTTGATATATAAATAATTTATTATTAAGAAGTAGTACCATTAATATTTACTATTAAATCCTACATAAATACTAGAATATACTGACAATTGGGGGTCTTTCCTAATTTATTACTTAGTATTTTAGTATAACCTTAGGATGTGATTTTTACTCTAGTATAGCTCATACAAACCAAATATTTGGGTCTAAAGCACATTAGTGGGTCATCATAGCTCAGTGATTGCGGAAAAGAACCCTTATAATAATTATACTAATTTTTTATAATAAAAATTAGGTATATACAGTAGTAAACTGTACCCAATATAAACCCAATTTCACTTGGTATTTGGTCACCCATATAACACCCAATTAAATTGGCATTTGGTTAAATCTTGGTAAGATAATTATTCACCATTATAAAGGTCTAGTTAAATTTATTATTAATATTTTAAAAGATTTTTTTGAATTTTTTTTATATTTTATTTAAATAAATAAAGATATAAATTCAGGTTAAGCTCCAGTCTTTTTATTAGTATTTAAATTAAAAATATATTTTTTCTACTAATTACCATACAGGTTTTCTCTTTTGTAGACGCAAAGAATAGTTATTTAAGTCATAATGAGTGCTCCACTGGACAATTTAAGTGATAAACCTGCTTTTAACACCAGGTCTAAAGCTAAAAACACTGTACCAGGACATCACTTTGTAAGGACAGACCTACCCACAGCCAGAAGAAATTAGAATAGAGGAAAAGGATACCTTATTAAAAAAGATAACTATAAAAAAGACTTCACCACTTCTTCAGAATCTACTTTCCCATCTGGAAAAACAGGTTCTGAAACTGGAGTATTCCAAACCTTCTATAATAAAGGAAGTAGAAAAGGTGGAAAACAACTGCAGAATAGGATTCCAGAAACTAAACCAAACTTTGGCGGAGCTGAAGGGAGTACAGCCAAACCAGAAGCCCCCTCTCCAAGAAGGATCAGTTCAGTCCCAGGACAAGATCTTGGTTGAGAAATGGAAGTGGGATTGGTTCCATCAGCAGTGGGAAAGCCACAATTGCAACAGGGATCCACCCCCTCATCAGATAACCTCATCTCACCCTTACAAGGCAAAGCAAATGTGCCAAAAGTCAGGGCTTGCTCCTATTGCTTGGTAAGTAGATTAACTTCTCAAATCGCACACAATACTGATGATTAAAATTCAGGTAATATAGTTGTTGTAAAATTTGTTCAGAAAATTGAGGAGGACTTGAGACAATTGGGTTTTGATGTAGATACACCATATTTATCTTTTGTTCATAACAATAGTACTATTTACAATAATAATACAGTTATCCCTCATATTCCACCACTTATTAGTGAGTTGAGAGCTTCACAAAATAATGAAGAATTTGAGAAGGAAGATTTTGAGTATTTTATTAATAATCCATCTGTCCATGGAATTATTTCAGAATTACGGAATAGAATGACTGAGTGTGAGGATCAGAAAATTAAGCTCACAAGTGAAACGATTTCATCCTTGACATTGAATATTTCTCAACTTGAAAGAAGAATTAGAGAATTAGAGAAAGAACACTTTGCTCTAACTCTTAAATATGATTCTTTAAGTAATAAAAATAGTGAGCTTTCAAAAATATTCTGTGATTTAAAAAAATTTTATGAAGCATATTTATTAAAGTATGAATCAAGAACAAAGTTATCTTTTACTCAAGTGAATCAGAGTGTCTCTGATCTTTTACAAAGATTAACTAGGGTTTAGATTGAAACTGCCAATATATTGATGAATCAGGATAATCATAAGTATACACAGTATAATAATAATCCTTTCATTTGCAAAAATTAATCTCAATCATTTTCAATGCTACGACAAGTAAAACCATCTGGTGGAAGTGTCAAGTCTGAGAAAAAAAATGTAAGTCACAAATCTGTGCAAGAGGAAATACAAGACCATTTATCCAAAGTAACTGAGTTATTTCATTTGCCTAAGATTAGTGAGATTATATCAAATCAGAAGAACTGGCCAAATATTGATCAGTACCCAACTTATGATGGGGAAGCCAGCTCTGATTAGCAGTATTTTATTAAAATAATTGACAATTTACAATTCTCATGTAATTTAACATATTAAGAAATAACATCAAAACTGATTTCTTTATTTAAGGATTTTGCTTTATTATGGTTTGAAGCTGTATTAAGTGAGGTTAAAGATTACTCTTGATCTGAATGGAAAAAAATAATTGAAAAAAAATTTGGAGGTTCTAAATTTCAACTAACTCAGTAAAGATTATATGAGAAAACAAGGTATAATCCATTGAATAGTGAAAAAACTATGGTCTTTTTAATTATTTTAATTAATATGTTAAAATCCATTGAACCAAATATTGATTTCAACTTATGGAAAGATAAAATAAAATATAAATTACCTATATCTGTCAGAAACATTGTTGTAGCTAGAAAAATAATGGTAGATGAGTGCTCTGAATTTATTAATATTTGTATTGAAATACTATTAAACCATAAGTATGAAGAAAGGTTCACCTCTTATAGACAAAATAATGAACCTGTAAAAATTCAGAATTCAAACCACTCCAGGAAAAGCAGAAAGAGCTTAATGCACCTGTAGTACCTAAAATATATGAGACAAATACTTGTTATAAGTGTAATAAGCCTTGCTTTAAAGGTCACAAATGTGAGAAAAATATAAATATTGTTGAAAATCAGCAAGAATCTGAAAATGAGACAGAAAAAAGTAAAGAAAAATAAGTGATTGTGACAGAAATATCTCATATAGTGATTAAAATGAGGTCTGTATGTTGGAAGATGATTTTTCTATCTTTGAAAATCCAATATTAAGTATAGACTCTAATGTATCATTAATGAACTTTGAAGATGCTGAGATCATTAAGGATATACAAGCTGATAACTTAAGAATGACACCTACCACATTTCCAGCAATAATTTCTGGAGAAACTGTAAATATAGTTTTGGACACAGGAGCTTCTGGTTCTTTTGTTTCTGCATGTCCATTACAGAAGATTGATAGTGATTAAAAGTTAAATATTGAGCCCCTTCAGGGTAAAAATTGAAGAGGAATCGGTTCAGTACTACACCCCATTGGTAGATACAAAGCTGCTGTTTTCTTTAAACATCAACATGGTTATGTTAGAGTAACTTGTGACACCACACAATATGGGAGGAAGACTTGCTAGAAAGTCCGCAACCTTGAACCCTAATTTATATTTTTTCAGCACACATTGAGGTGGAGATGAAACAATCATAAAAAAAGGATGAATCTTGAATGAAATCACCTTGATAGGAATATGAAAATTAATTGAAGTGCTGGTGATCATCAGTTGAAAAAATGTGGAAGTCTCTTTGACAAATTATAATATTAAAAAATTAAAAAAATGATATCATTAAATGAAAATCATACAATGATAAGTAATTTATAGCAGATATTACATGATTTAGTAACTACAAGGGGTAATAACACTCTCACAAGATGTTTGTTACATTAGCCCCTAACCATGTAACATCATACTAACACACTTTAAATAGCTAAAATATAATACTAATTAGTTATACCTAAAATTTTCAACCTAATTAAAACCTGTCTAGAAGCTTATATACTAAATATGAAATTATTAAATATATATAATAACATTGATAAATGCAAATCAAGCAATCATATAATAATGTATAAGGGCCAGCTAGATCAATCCTAAACCCAAAAAATACTAACAATGAATGGCATCTGATCTATATTGCCTTGTTTGTTAGAGCAGAAAGTGACATTATTGTCTCTCACTAAGCATGGGGCTCCCCACATGGTACTCCAAAGTGGAAAAACACATGTTAAGAGAACAATGAATCTTGTAAGTGTTTTGCTACTTAATATTGAAATCATATTGCTTACTTCATATTGTTTATTTCAAGATTCATAGTTCATATTGCATATTGAAGATTTCATATCTCATATTTCATATTTCATATTGAATATTTAATATTGAATATGCATTATGCATCTATAATTAATATTAAATATGATCTTCATATTGAATAGCAAAACACTGAAAAGATTAATTGTTCTGTTGCCCTGTCGATTTTCTACTTTAGACTACCATGTGGGGGGCTCCACACTTAGCAAGTGACAATTTGGTCACTTTGTGCTCTAACACACCTGTTAGTATATATCATATGCCATTCACCATTAACATTTTTTGGGTTAAGGATAGATCTAGCTGGCCCTTATACATTATTTATGATTGGATGATTTGCATTTACAGATGTTATTATATACATTTTATATTTTCATATCTGGTATTTTAACTACTGGAAAGTGTGTTAGTATGATGTTACATGATTGAGGACTAGTGCAGAAAGCATGTCATGATTGTGTTATTGCCCCTCTTAGTTACTCAATCATGTAGTATCAGCTATAAACTTCTTATCATTGTATGATTTGAATTTAATGATGTTTTTGTTTTTGTTTTTTTTGAAATACAAACTGGATTGTTCTTGATTGAGTTGGAAAGTCAGGTATGATACTTTTTTTGATGATAATTTTCAATTTTTCAAATTGTGTTAGTATTATGTTACACAATTGGGGGCTAATACAGTGAGCATGTTGTGAGTGCATTATTGCCCCTCTTAGTTACTCAATCATGTACTATCAGCTATACATCAATTATTATTGTATTATTTGCATTTACTGATTATTTTTTTATTTTTTTCAAAATAAAAACTGGATTGTTCTTTATTGATTTGGAAAGTCAGGTATGATACTTTTTTATAATTGTTTTCCATTTTTCAAAGTGTGTTAGTATGATGTTACAGGATTGAGAGTTAATGAAGTGAGAATGTCATGAGTGCATTATTGCTTCTCTTAGTCACTCAATCATGTAATATCATATATAAATTACTTATTATTATATCATTTGAATTTACTGATATTTTTGTTTTTTTATTGTATACAAACTGGATGGTTTTTGGGAGTTATTTTGTGAAACAATGTGAAAATTGATGATGAAATCTGTTGTTCAGCCATACATCAGGTTTCACAATACAAAATATTATTTTTAGACATTGAATTTTCCAAATAAATTGTTCTAAATAAGAAAAATTAATCTGTCATTGCACAATTTTAATATTATTAAATTTGTATCACATTTATCAATTCTTTCTCTACAAGAGTGAAAAAACAGCTTTAAGATCACTTAAAAGTTATTTAAACTTATTTCTAAGGTACTTAATATTACCCTAACATATTATAACCTAATATTAAGTACATAAGACTTATAAAAGGTGGATTTATGCATGTATTTAAGGTATTCTAATGGCATATATTGTATTAAATGACTTATTTCACTTATGTATACATATTTTTTACCTTTACTTATTTTCCCCATGTGTAATAAATGTGTTTAGCATATTTTACATGCTTATTTTACTCATTCCTGGGAATATTCAGGCTAAAAAGATCCATTCATAAAAGAAATGAAAAAACTTGACAAAGCAGCAAGACAAGTTATAAAGGCCATGAAATATTTGTAGACCAAATTAATATCAACATAAAATAATTGAGAATCCACTTGAATTATCTCCAAGTGAGCTGGCCTATTTAAATCCAAGATCTCATTTTTCAGAGAGATTACAATATTAAAGTGATCATCCCTCACTAACCTAAAAAAGGTGGGTCTTCATAATCTTCTTATTTAACTAATTCACCAAAAGATGACCTTTTTATTTTCCTCTTCTTGGTGAAAACACAACACTGGCACATAGTAGTAAACCCTGGTCTAGTTTTCAAACCTTCATCTCCTTGAGGTGCTAGCTGGGTATGCAACCTTCTCATATCATCTCCAGTAGTCTCCAAACTTATACCCATTCCAGATTGATGACCGATCTTGGCTTCAAAATCCATCAAGAAAGGACCACCAAGAACTGCATTTACACCACCTCTGGCCACATAAAAATGAACCTTACCAACAGCTCCACCAACACCTAATTTTACATGCTCTTCTGTACCCATCAGCTCAGTAGCATGACCTCCAGTACTTAAAATACTCTTACCTTTTCCAGTCTTTATTGGAAGACTAATACTTTTAGCCTGCTCTAAAGAAATTAGATTAATTTGAGACCCAGAATCCACAAGAGCCTTTACCTCTTTACCATTTAAAGTCACAATTAAATATCCCAGAGATTCAGAAAAATGATCTTTCACCTCCTCACCAAACTTCTCCACATTTTTACACATATTTTCCACCTCTCCAACTGATACCTATCTCCTTTTCAGATTCTTCTTTTGATTTTCTGAAAGGGAAAGACTAATAGTGAAAAATTCACCTAAAGATAAAGGAATATGAAGTTGATTAACCCTACCCAAAATAAAATCTATTGCATTCTATTTACCAGCCACAACTGGATGTTCATTCTGAAACTTTGATCTAACTACCCTTGTCCTAGGTACCTCCTGAGGACAAACGTTACCATCATCAACAACCATTTCTACATCTTCAGAATTAATTACATCCACCTTATCACTGACAAAATTACTCAAAGCAGATCCATCACTGGTCCCCCTAACTCCCTCCATTGGAGTAGGACCACTAAAACTTGGCCTTGGAATGTATGCCAAAGGTACATTCTATTCAGAATAAGAATCATCATCCACTGGCATTGTCTCACCATTTAAATCCAAAGCACCAAAACTAGGAGGACCCATATCTTCTATCCCCTTCTGCATCCTCTAAATTTCATCCCTATAAAAACTTATCTTCTCCACCTTTTTCAGTTCCACCTTGTCAGCTTTAGGCCTAAATTGACTTTGAATGCTACTCTTAGCTTTAGTAGCTGCATCCACCTCATAATCCCCAGACATAAAGCCCCCATCTACTCTTGCAACAAAACACAACTACAATTCACAATAACAAGTTAAAAATGTAGTTTTACTGGCCTCCTTCTCTTTACCCTTATCATTTGCACCATTAATGTTACCCTTAATACCATTATTACTCCCAACATTAAAATTTTCACCATCACCAGGTATCTCTTAAAATCTAGCCCTCTTTTAACCATTCATATTCCTCCTAATCAAATCTGAAGAAGCCTGACCTTCACTGGTCTTGATGAAAGATCCTTCAGGAAATTTTTAAACCTTTCCATAAAATTTGACTCTACCAGAAATCAGATCCTTATCCAAATTAAAACAATCATCATCTCTGTGCCCCCTTCTATTACAATAAGAGCACATCCTAACTTCACCATTTCCATCTCTAGAACTGTTACCTGAAAATCAGTTATTTTTGCCACCATTAAAACCATAATTCCTCCACTCATAACCTCTAGATTAATAAGAAGAAGAAGAAGAAGAAGAAGAAGCAACAGGGTACTTATTGACCTTCTGTGTCTCTTGATCAAAAATTTATAGCTGCTTAGTTAAGTCAGCCAACTGATCTACCATCTTATTACCCACATTTTTATCTACTTTAGCAACCAGTTGTCCCATCTGAGCATTTACCATTATATCATTATTTTTGGCCAATATTTCACTAATCTTACTGAAATACTGGGTACAAGTTTTTTGATAACTGTTCAGTGCAATAAATTTGAGGTTTTCTGCCACATTCACCTTTATTACAGATAAAGCAGGAAGTTTTTGCTCTCCATTGGGTGAAGTCTTCCTCAGATGTTTCCTAGATAAATCCTTCAATACATCCATCCTAACACCCCTACTAAAATCATACCAAAAGATATCCTTAGCCTGATTTTCATGAGAAATTTCATCCACCAGCACCAGATATTCTACCACTTTATCAAAATTTCCAAGGAGTTTCCTATAATCCACCAATGAAGTAAAACCACCCTTTGCTTACCACACACTGACAGTCTTGTTCAAGTCCACCATAGAATACCTAAACTTTCATCTCTACACCATCTACTTTGAAAACTTAATCGAATCCCACTTTTCATAGCCATCTATAGCAATTACCTCCTTTTTAACCTCTCTATCCACAATAAAGAACCTTATTTTCTTCACCTTATCCACATGAGAAGCCCCATCAACAGCAGCTGCAGCTTCATACCTACTTAAAAACCATTTAGCCTCCTCACCATTAAACTTAGGCCCATCCCAAATTTGAATCTTAACTGATGCTATATCAGGAGAGCCAGTAGCAGCAACACTAGATCCAGAATCAGAAGACATCCCAAAAATAAAATATCAAACGTTAAATAAGTGTTCAAATAAGTGAGCCTCTTGAAGGCTAAGACAGTCAAAGTATAAAGTAATTTCTTTAAAAGATAGAGAATTTAAAATCCCACATTGGGTGCCACCAATGTATAAAGACACTTACAGTCACCTTGCTGTAAACAGAATCCAAGGGAGTTAAATAAAAACCTAAGAAAACCCTGTCCCTTTAAGTAAAATAAGAGTTATCAATAGTCTAAGTTGAAATTTCTACTTGATATGAAAATGACTTTTTGACCAATTTTTGTTGGCACTTTTGAGATGTTTGTATCTGTGTTCTTTTGAAAATATAATGAGATACAACAAAAAGTTGTATCAGGGAAAAGTTATTTAAATGATTGTAAATATATGTTTTTATAAGATTTTTATTTTGTGAAAATATTGTTAAATTTGAGATCCTAAAGTTTAAAACTTCCCATTGATACTCTATAATTATATATTTGTGAAGTATTATGTAAAATATTTGTTATAATTAATAAAATGTTGAATTTATAAAGGTACTGTTATATATGTAATATTAGGGGGTGTCAAACATTACCATATACACCATTCAATAAAGCCTCAAAAAAGGTACCAAGTAAGTCATTTTAATTCAAATTACATACCCCATTAACTGGTATACTTCAACAGTGTGCTTTTCCCTACACACACCATCTGTTGTGTATATCCAAGCCCCTCAAGCACTTCTTCCCCTTAACTTGATTAGTCAGAATTAGGTACACACACTCCCACACCTTAGAAATTTTCTTCACATAATCCTTAGAGGCTTATTTATACACACAAATTACACTGTTCATAAAGTCTTAAGACCCCCCTAACATCATACTCCACCCTTTACTTCCTCCCACCCTTGATTACTCTTTCTCTTGTTTTTTTCCTCCAAACACTAAAATGACTCCTTCACTTCATCAAAAGCTTCAAAAAACCACTGATGCTCTAGCCCTTGATCATTTGTTTTAGTCTGATCCAGATTCTGATTCTGATTTTGAATTTTCTTATATGAGTCACCTGTTAGAGAACCACTACCTTACTTCCCAAACCCCATCCATTTTTCATCAACCATGATATACACTTCACAAACTTTCTGAAATACCTGATCCCATATTTCAGAAAATTTTTCAAACTACTTATCATAGTTTTAAATAGCTACATGATTTTATTCATGGTCATTCTATTTACCACAATAATTCTCGTTTCCCACAGAGGGACCCTGCAATACAAATCTCTGTGACACTTTTTAGATTTGGCTCAAATGGGAATGGTACTGCCATAACTTGTCTCAAGAACCCTTCAGTATAAGTTATGGAAAAGTAGATTTATACACCAAGAGAACCATCAAAGCCATCCATTCACTTCAATCACAATTTCTCACATGGCCCACTGAGGTTAGACTGGAAAACTAACAGGTAATGAAAAATGAAGGATTCCCTGGATGTATTGGTTTTGTTGATGGAACAACCATCCCTTTGAGCTGGAATCCTGCAAAGGATGGAAATAATTATTTTGATCAGAAAGAAGGTCAGTGCTAATCTATATCTTGCATATTCTTACATCTGATACTAACTCTCTGTTACTTTTTTGTTTTTTTAGGTATTCAATTGTTCTCCAATTGGTTTGCAATATAAATAAGAAGTCCATTGCATTTCATGCTGGATTTCCTGATGCTTGCCATGACTCTTCAGTTTTTCAACAAATGATGATATCTCAGAACCCTGAGAATTTCTTTGAGGAACATAAATATCTTCTAGCCAACTCTACTTACACCAGTGGTACATATGTGATCTTAGAATTTTGTGGGGCTGGTGATGAAAATAGTGAAAAATCACAATTAAACACTCATCTTTCCAAGTCTTAAGTAAGGATTGAACATGCAATTCAAATTTTGAAAGTTCAATTCTCTTCAATAAGGGAAATGAGGAGTCCTCTTTGTAACCAGAAGTAAATGAAGGTTATGATCAATTGGATCATTTCATGCTTGATACTTCATAATCTCCTTGTACACTTAAAGGATGAATGAAATGATCTTTATGAAGACAAAATTCCTGAACCACCCCCAACTATTGAATCATCCTCCAGTTCTTCAACCCAACCTGTTGGAATGTGTGCTAAAATTCTCCCTATCACTCTTGATCACTTTTCAAACACAGAATGATTATCTACTAGAACTAAATTTCTTTCTTTATTTCTTCTTTGATATAATTAGGGTGTTTTTTGGATTACACACTTTTAGTGATCAGAGTTGTTTATTCCTTTTTTAAATATCAACATGTAAGTCTGCTTAACATGCAAGTAAATGCATTTTTATACATTTTTAATCTTCAAAGGGATATTTTTTGTCCTTTTATTGAGTATATAAATTTAAAAAAAATTCCAACCAAATCAGAAAGAAAAAAATGGAAATACCCTCTTCTACAATTTACTCTGTGAGGGGGTCAGGACTTCTAATTTTTCATTTTCATTTCATAAATGAAAAAATAAATAATTCAAAAAAGAGAGTCAACCAAGTAAAAGTAAAGGTATTCAGAATACTACCAGCCAATGAGTTCAGATGTGACTAAAGCCAAAGAATACATTGACATGGAGTTCTATTGTGAACTTATTCAAACAAAAAATTGTTTGAATGATTACCATTTATACAGAAGAAAGGCCCAATGGCCCATTACTTAAAGTTGATTATTATCTTTAATGAATGATTTTTTATAAATTTAAGAAATTAAAATGAAACTTTAGAAAATCATTTAGTTTCCATACTAAGCCTCCCTCCCTGCAGCTTTACTTTTTATCAAACCTTCTTGCCTTACTTTACTTACCCTCTTTATCAAATTTTGGAAAAATAAAAAACAAAAAAAATAAAAAAAAATTAGTAAAAAACACTTGGAAATGTGCTGGGCATTCTGCCAGCATGTTTCTGAGGCTAAAAAAAAACTTACCAAAAATTCTTGGAAACAGTGTAGAATTGTTCTGGTACTGTTTCCAAAGCAATTTGGAAAAAAAAAGTTAGTAAAAACACTTGGAAATGTGCTGGGAATAATGCCAGCATGTTTCTGGGGCTAAAAGAAAAAAAGACTTTCCAAAAACGCTTGGAAAAATTCTAGAATTGTTCTGGGACTGTTTTGAAAGTGATTTGGCAAAAAAAAAAACCCCAAAAAAAAGGGAAAAAAAGAGAAAAAAGTCAGTACAAGAAAATCAGGATCAGGTAGCACTTACCTTAGGTAAGAGTTAAAAGGGGCTTGAAGAGAGAAATGAGGAACATGTGAAGCTGTGAAGAAAAAGAAAAAAACATACCTTGATGAAAGGGCAGAAAAAATGTAAAGAGGAAGAGAGTTGGGGGAATCTTGAAGATTAATTGGATGATGATTAGGATATGCATTATGAAATGTGTTCATAAATGTGCTCTTAAATGGATGAATATATAAATTTGATTAGGAGTTCAGGATGATGTGGGGTTGGGGGAAAAGGGGTCTGATATGTAGTGGATTGCGGGAACATGTGTATTGGTGGGCTGAATTGCGGTTGGGGTTATGGTGCAAGAATAGGAAGTATTTGTCTAAATTTTTGACATGTCTAACCCCAAGTCTGCCATTTATGATGGCATCTTAGAATGGTGTTTTGAGATTGAAGTCTGCCAGGCATATATGGTATTGTTTGACACCCCCTATTATGTTATAATAGTTAAAATTATGTGTTATTGGTTGTTAATTGTCAGTTCAGGTTATTTTCTGTTCTACATTTGAGTCTAAAGTCAAATCTATGCATATAGTAGTCACATTACCCCATTTCCCCTTTTAGACATGTTCTGGAGCTCATCTTGACCTCCATGGATATCCACAGAGTTTTTCCAAACTTCCAGACTCAATTGAAATATAAAATATACTCTAAGAAATTATAAAAATTTAGAAAGATATTAACACCTCTTCTTAAAATTTTTGGGATTTTTCTACAGCCTGCACAGCCCTATTCACAGAACTAAAAATCATCAATTTCAAGTAAAATCTGTAAATCAAAAATTCTTTAAAGTACTAAATAAAATAATTAAAAATATAATTAAAATCAGCAAAAATCCAAAAATATTCCAGAAGCTTCTTGAGAATCCTTAATTTCTTTTCCATACATTTTTGACCCTATAAAAAATATTTTTGACTGTAAAATAAATGTTTTCATCTGAGAAATTTTATAACCCCCTTATACACTTTTTATAACCCATTCTCTTCATAATTAAATTTAAATAAAGACCAATGAAGCTCAATAAATAATAAAATGAGCATCTTCAAACTTTTTACATACCATATTAATGCCATAATAGACTTTAGACTATCAAAAATGTAGTAAGCTTAGACTACTTTGGTTATTTTTTTCTTTTGTATTGCTTATTTAATCCTCATGTATTACCCACAACCATGGCTCATCAAATAAAGAAATTTTCAAAGAAGTAACTGACAATAAGAGTTTAGATGATAAAGAATCAGCCTCTGCTAGCAAAAGCCTAAAGTAAAGGGCTTCTGCTAGTTTGTGGCTTCATTCACAATCAAAGGATGAAAAAGTTTTAGAATTTGAGATGGATTGTTTAGATTTAGAGAGGGATAAGGTTAAAATTCAAAGAGAGAACAATGAAAAATTTCAAATTTAAACTATTCATCACTTTTGTTTCCTAATAAACTACTGATATCTTACAATATAGATCCTACTCCCTCCATCATACTTTCAATCTTTCCATCAATTATGTTTATGAATTTGTCTTTTGTCTGAGATTTATCACTTTCTTAAATTTTTTCTCAAGTACTATCTTCATTTTCAGATTCTTTTCTAGGTGAAGATCACCAAATATTTTCTAAGTCAAAGTAAATTTATGTCAAAAATATTTTTTGGCTATACCCTCCTATGCTATATTCTATAGCAGGGGATGGGGATCACCAATTTTTTTCTAAGTGTAAAAAATAATTGACAAAAAAATGGAGGTACCCTTCCCTGTGTTTTATTGAATTAGGGCCCTATATTTCCAAATTTTAAGTTCCTTCTATAAATTAACATGTAAAAAATTCATATAAGATAATTAAAAAACCTAAATTATTGACAGTTCAACTAAAAATGTGAGTGGAAATCATCTGTGACCAAAGTCAATGAAATCAAACACAAGTGTATACATGAGCCTCATGAGGAAAAAAAATTTCCCCATGATTACCATCATAAAAAACACAGCCTTATGGCTCATTAGTTTAACTTAGTAAAGTATTATATATGATGTTTTTAATGTTAACTCATGAAATAAAAATAAAACTTGACAACCTATATTAGAGCCCCATACTTCTTTTGGCAACCTTATGTTGTTTTTTACATTACCTTGGTTTCTTACCTTGTAATCTGGTTGACCAACTCTAAATGTTCAGTCAATTTTATCTAAAAAAAATATAAATAAAATCAAACTAAATAAAAAATAATAAAATTGCATAAAAAATACCTGAAATAGTCCAAGAAGTCACTAAAAAAATTTAAATAAAGCTTCCAGAAAAGTTCCAAAAAAAAGCATCCAGAAGTCTCCAAAAAAGTCCCCAAAAGTTTCAAAAAAAAAGTGTTCCAAATGTGCACCAAATTGTTCCAAAAAATTGTCCCAAAGGTTCCTAGAAAAGTGGCAAAAAATGTTTATAAAAAAGTGCCCAAAAAACTCCAGAAAATCTCAAAAAACACCTAAAAATCAATTTAAAAGGCTTTTACAACATTTCTTAATTGATTCCAAATGGTTTTAGTGAAAAAGGACCAAAACAGCCAAAAAAAACACCTAAAAATCACTGGGAAATTCTCACAAAATGTTTCCTCATTGTTTTGGCAGAAAAAAATCTAAAAGTACCCAAAAAATACTAATAAGAAGTAGAAAATTCTTTTAAAACATTTCAAAATGGTTTCCAAATGATTCTGAAGCAATTTAGGAAAAAAAAACCAAATAAGAGAAAAAACCTAAAAATGACAAAAAAGCACCAAAAAGTCAGTAGATAAAAAATAAAAAAGATAGAGAGCCAAGAAAAAAGAAAAAAGGGGAAAAGGACAGATTAATAAGTTATCAAAACAAAAAAAATTAAAAAATAAAATAAAGAGACAAAAAAAAGACATTTCAATCAGCAATTAAATTACAAAAAATGAAAAAGTGACTTACCTTGAGAGCTGTGAAGTGAGAAATATCAGAACCAACAGTGAGTGATGGAAGTGAGAGATGAAGAGAATATGAGATCTCTTGGTGATATTGAATCTTAGAGATTTTATGTGATTGAAAATTTTATGCAATTTCAAGTCTGGGAGCTGAACCAAAACAAATGAGACTGGGAAACTGGGGAATTTCATTGCACCAATTTGTTAATTAGTTAAGCTAGGCATTCAAAATGAGAAAGGGTGATTAGTAGTGTTTTAATATCCATAACACTGTTTTGAGATGATAAAATACTGCTAGATTCTATTGGTGGGGGTATTTCAGCATTGGAATCAGTATCAGAATTAACCATTAGATCAAGAGCCAGAGCTGTAGCAGTGATCTCAAGTTCATGGTGTAATGAAAGTGTCATGTTATGTTAGTGAATAGTGATTAAGATTAGGTGTAAGTGTATTATTAAGTTATTTATTAAGTGCTGGTAAGTCACATGCCTTATTTGTATGAAGAAGCCCATAAGAATTAGGTAAAAAAAAATCTAGGTGTTGGCACTTTTTTACCAAGTGTTGGCATCTTTGTACCTAGTTCTGACTAATACTGATGAAGATGGGAAGTGTTTTTGTGACTTTTTTGAACCAAAAGAAGAAATTTTTGGGGAAAAATATTCTTTTGAAATACCCCTGTCCAGGACAGGTGTACTTCATTTTTTGATGTAGTGTTTTCTACCTTTTTTGTGGTGTGTTTATGTCATGTATTTGGTAAGGTTGGGGACTCACTAATAAGCTCAGCTCAAATTTTAGTGGCTCTGTTAAGCTTGATTTATTTATAATTAGATAAGAATTTCTCTAAACCATCCTTTAAAGATAATGCATTTCAAGAGTCTTATTTTTCTTTTAGACCTAAAATTAGTTCAAAATCAGCCAAAACTCCATTTGATCTCACTACTAATTTATCTCTTTGACAAAGCAAGCTGATCTTTTTTCAAAACTGTCACCATAAAAAAACAGGCAGCACCTGCTAGCAGGTGCCAACCCCTCAATCCATTTGTGATTCAAGCATTACTCAGATTTGTTACTGCACAAGCTGGCATGCTCAGTGTTCATTGCACAGTCTTCTCAGAAGAATTACAGGGGAGCTATAACTGAATCAAATCAAAGATAGGGATTGGCACCTGCTATCAGGTGCCCACATTTTTTTTCTGGTGTGTATTGAGAATTAATCACTTCTTGTTTGACTGATACATGTTCCACACAGTGTTGGAGAACCTGATACAAATCTCAAGGCAGAAGAATGGCTTGTGTTGTACAAAATTTATTAGGGGGTATCAGTTCTGGAAAATCTGCACTTAAATTTGACCAAATTGGAACTTAAATAAGTGCAGATTTCTGAAACACACTAGCCCCAACACTTGTGGGTTTCAAAATGAAATAAGCTACTTATTTCACTCAAATCTGCACTTTCTCAACAAAAAATGCTGATTTCACCATAACATCTTATTTCACTGATTTTTCAGCATCATCCTTTCTCTACTCATCTCTCCAGTTTAGTCATTTTTTTCATTTTTATTTCTATATTTACTAATTCTTATTTTTTTCATTTTATTTCTTTATTTTTTTGTTCTTTAAGTGCTTTTTTTGTTTTCAAAGTTAGGCTAATTTCTTCTCTTTATTTTCCCCCTCCATCATTCCCCCCTTCCTCCCCTCCTTGGCTGCCTCCCACCTCTCCCCCTGACTGAATGAGGTATTTTATGCCCCCTACCTCTCCTCCACCTCACTCACCTGTAAAACCCCAGCCAGGAAGCAAAGCTGCCTGGATGGGGTACCTTTACCCTCCCCCTCCTCTTGGCTTGAAACCCTATCCAGGCAGCTTTTCTGACTAGCTGGGGTATGTTTACCCTCCCCCCTCCCTCAACGGCCTTGGAAGCCCCAGCTAAGAAGAAAAGCTGCCTAGCTGGGGTACCCTTACCCTCCCCCACTGCACTACCACCTCTCCCCTCCCCCCCCCCCTCATTGGCCTCAGAAACCCCAGCTAGGCAGCTTTTCTTCCTGGATGAGGTTTATTACCCTCCCCCACCTCATTTTTTGTGTGAATCAATGGCTTGAACTTGAGAAATTGGATACTTTTTTTCTACTACATAATAATTAGTATTAAGAAATTCTTTTCAAAACATCAATTACTTGACTCCAGACTTACACAGCAGTTTCAGTATCTGTTTAATATTCACTAGTGGCTTCCTTTGGGGGAATGTGATGTTTTAAAGAAAGCAATCAGACTTCCAAAATGCTAAGACATCATCCAATTTCATTTTCATGGAAATTTCATGAAGATCATTCACTTTATCCTTCATGTTTAGAATTATTTCATGCAAAATTCCTTTCACATTTCTTGGTAAGATTTTCTACAGATATGTATTAGAAAATTTATTCATTTTTATTACTGGACAACATATTCCTTCATCTGCTAAAATCAAAGGACATGGTTTATATTTCCCAGATCATAGGTGTATAATCAATTTTGGATTATGAAATGGAATCATTGAATCTGTTTGGAACTCTTCTCACAATAATAACCAAACAGAAAAAGCTCCTTCAGGCTTGGAATCTTGTCACAACTTTACTCATTTTGGCTGCTCCTTCCAAATAAGTCAAAAGCTAATAAAAAAGATAAACAGGGTAAAAAAAGAAGGTAAAAGTAATAAATTGAATAAAACTTTAGGTAGATCTAAAAATTATGGGGACTTGTAAAGTCATTTAATATTTTGTATTATTTCATAAATTTTTAATAAATAAATCTGATATTTCAATTTAGTAAACTAAAGTAATGAGCCAACAACCTTGTGTTGTATAAATGGTAATCATGATAACATTAATTTTTCTCATGGGCTTCATCTGGCCTATACCTGTAGAAAGTCCCAAACTTAGTTTCTAGACTTGGTCCACATTTTGGCTTTAGGAATTGTCATTACTTTAAAACTAGTAAATTTGATTTATCTTATTTATTTATTTATGGAATTATATGAAATTTTGGTGATTTTCACCCCTTACTTCAATAAAATTCAGGGGAGGTTATTGCCAAATTTTTAAATCTGACATGGAAAATTGATGACTTGGAAAAATTTGGTGATACCCACCCCTTGCTTCAATAATATGCAGGGGAGGGTATTTCCAATTTTTTCAAACAGATATATAATTTTGTTGAATTAGCTTTATTTAGAAATGCAAATTGGTGTTGATGTGATAAAATTATGTTGGAAATGAGAATTTTGGCACAGGTTTCAGTATTATTTTACCATCTGGAAAATAGAAAAATTTTAGATTCCAGTAAAGACAAATTTTGTTATCAGAATCTCATGATATAACTCTTTTTGATAAGATAAAAATTAATCATTAAATTCATTTTCCAAACATTAACCAAATAAACTATTAATCAATTAAAAAAGATAAGTAATTTCTTAATGTCCTCACAAGATTGGCCATTTTTTATACATTCTGTAATGAATTAGTTTTTTAAACTTTCCTTGTTTTTCCAATTCAAAACTGGCCATTTCTTTTTGAAATTCACACTCTTTTTTTTTTCTCCAAGCAAAGGTGAGCTACTTCCATCTCCTCTGCCTCAAATTTAGCCTTTTCAAAATTTGATTGAAGCAAAAAAAAAAAATTTCCTCCAAATCTAAGTATTGTTGATCTTTCATTAGCATATGATCAAACTTCATCTTCTCAAATTCAAGGGCATTTTTCGCAATAGATGATTTTGCTGATAAAATTGAATAGAACAAAAATTAATATGTTATTGAAGAAGATATATAGTGACTAACTCTTATTTATATATTTTTTCTCAAAATAATTGTCTAGGAAGGACAAAGAGGTGGTTGAAGTATTACCACATTTTAAAAGATGGTTCAAGTTCATTGATGTTGAAGCCTGATGCTTTAGCTTGTATTTTGAGCTAGAAGGTTAAGGAAGTCTATCTATAGCTGTTTCAAAAGCAGGATTTTCATTTCAAGAATTGTTAATCTTCTTAGAACCTTGAGTTTGAGTAGGAGGAGACTAGAAAAGAAAGAATGAGAAATTTAGCAAAGAATTGAAGAAAAAAGAGAACATAAGCATAAATTAAAATTTTGGGGCTCTGAGGACTCAGATCTACTCTGAAATAATTTTTCTGCTTGATAGTTGGGATCATCTTTAGGTGAACTATGGTTAGAAGCTGGAGGGGATTGATGTCCTTGAGTTTCAGGTGTGTTGGGAAGATTATTGACTTGTTGAGATCCAGAGGACATTTCCTTAGTAGTATTGTGTATAAACCGGGGGTTGACATCCACTTGGGAACCAAAAGATTATCCATTTCCTCAAAGAAAAGACACATAACATTGAGCTTTTCCAAAAAAGTTCTAGTTCCTATATCCAACTCATCATCATCAATACCAAAGCCAGTAGAAGTGGAAGTGTAATGAGCTGTTTTTTATTTGTATTGAGAACTTTTGAACCTCTCCTTCATTTTCCAAGGATTGATGTCAATTCTCCCTTTTGTTTTCTTTTTTACTTCATTTTTCAGCAACAAGAAGCCATTGACCTTTGATGAAGGTGGACATCCAATTTGGGTTTACTTCTCACATCCAAACTATGCATCATAATTTGATTTTAATTTTGAGGAAGTTGATGATGATGAGATAATCTTCCTTTTTTGGCTATTGAGACTTTGATTTCTTCAGTGTGGGGCTTGCATTACCAGAAGACCTTGGTGATGTAGCATTTTTTTTGAGTTGCCTTTTAAGTGTTGGATTTTCTGGGAGGCATTATGAAACTGGTATGTTACAAGAAAAGAGGTTAAGAGGTTGAAAATATAAAAAAAGAAGGAAAAAAAAAAACATGCCTGCTTAAAATGTTGCAATAAAATGTTTCAAATCACAGTGAATAGTGTGTTCCAAGGATTGATGAGGAAATGGAAGTCTGCATGTCTGATGTGACAGGGATGGGGTGGGCAAGGAAGGGATGATGTGGCCAACATGTGGTTGTGAAGAAAAAAAAATTGGTAAAAACGTGCTGATGTGAGGTCATAACTGACACCCATTTTTGAATTAATTGACCTTTTTTGCAAAATTTAACAGCTGATTTGGTTTGAAATTGGCACTTAAGTTAAGTGCAGATTTTCCAGAACTGACACCCCCTATTATCTGATGGCTTTGATCCCAGTTTGGGTTATTGAAAATTCCAAAAGCCAAGAGAATAAATTGAAACATTGTATTTCACTTTTTGTATCAATAATCAACCTCTTAACCTCTTTAGAAATAAATGGAGATCAAATTTTATTTCTTCAAGACTGATTGAAAGAGTATATGAAGTGTCTTGTGGAATTTTGGCCCAACTTTGACATTAAGCCAAATGTCCACTTGGTACAACATTTTCCTGAAGTTCTCAAAAGATTTGGGCCAGCGTCATTAATTTCAGCTTGGGCTTATGAACATATAAATGGGATGTTGGGATCAATTTCAAATAACAAGAAGAACAGTATGTTTATATATATATATTTATTTATTTACACTAGTAAAATTCAACTATTTTTTACCATTTTTAAATGAAATGGACAAAGCAATCATGAAACGATTCTCATTAACTGGCCAGCTACAATCTCTTATGGAGAGGAGTGATGATTACTTTGAAAACAAAATGAAAAAAAAGGTCTTTGGTTTAGAAAAAAAAAAAAAAAACCCCCAAAAAAAAAAAAACCCCCAAAAAAAAAAAAAACCCCAAAAAAAAAAAAAAAAGATTTTAAAATCATCTCTAATCTGTTGTGAAGATGATAGTTTATGGATCAAATAGGTGAACAAGGTGGATTGAAAAAAAATATTTCTCTATTTTTTTTTTTTTTTTTTTTTTTTTTTTTTTTTTTTTTTTTGAGCAAGATCAATCACCTACCTCATCAGAATTTCTTCAAACTGAAATGAGTTATATAAAAAACTTGATTCTGGATGGTGAAGGTCTCTGATTATACTCTAAGTGTAAGGGGAAGGGTAAGATTGAAATAAAATTGTCGATTGGAAACAAGGTCAGGAGTTATCTTAAAAAGGTGTCAGTCAACCACCTTTTTAAGGCCAAAACTTCATTTTAGTTGGTTTATATGACATTGTGGAGGATAAAGTTGAAAATCATTTTTTTTTTTTTTTTTTTTTTTTTTTAATCTGGATTTTGAGTGTTTTTTTTTTTTTTTTTTTTAGTGTTATGATAGATGGTCAAAAAAGTGAGTTATCATTGATAAAGAAATTGTCGGACATCTTTCATAAACTATGATTCAAAATGGTTTTGGTAATGTTTTTTTTACCAATATTGTCTGTATGTTGTCATTAAAAAGTATAGCTAGTGCCTATGAGTTTGATAGTTAATGTTATTTAGAGAATATTATCCTCTTTGCTGATAGTCAAAAATATATTATTTGCTGTTAATTCAGCTCACCAGATGAAGTTTGTGATGAAGTATCTAAATTGGACACCCTGAATCAAGGAATGACCACATTTCCTAAAGTAAGGGCAACTGGAGTTACTACTGAGGTTACTCTAGGGGTTGTCTTAGGGACAAAAAAAAAAAAAAAAAAAAAAAAAAAAATCAACCTACCTACCAGTCATCTTTTTTTTTTTTTTTTTTTTTCACCCTGTGTGTGATTTAACCCCATGTTTGAGACCCCAAGTACCAAATCAGCCATGGTTCATGGTGTGTATGTGTGGTGCTTTTTAAATGAAACCTGCTAGACATACTTGGTAAGAGGTTTGAGACCCTGTAATAAGCTCCTAAGGCTTAGGGTTAGGCAAAGAAGAAGTTTAAGGTATAGTCATGTGTGTACTTACTGCTGACTTATCAAGATAAGGAGATGAAGTGCTTGAAAGGCTTGGATGTACTCAACAGATGGCATGTTAAGGGACAAACACACTGTTGAAGTACACCTGTTATTCGCAGGGGTACTTTGAATTAATATGACTTACTTGGTACCTTTTTCTTTTTCTTTTTCTTTTTTTTTTGGGGGGGGGGGGGGGGGTGGCATGCTTGAATGGTGTATATGGTAATGTTTGACACACGCACACACCCTAATTATTGGGTCTCTCATCTCATCAAATATGGCAAATCAGTCATGACAAAATCTCTTGTTTTTTTTTTTTTTTTTTTTTTTTTTTCAATAAAAAAATCAACTAATTATCTTTCAATTAAAATATTCCCTACTGCTAAGAACTCTTCTTGTGTTGAATTAACATGGAGGGGACCCTTATTTTTTTATTACTAGAAGTGAATTTAATGTATTTCCACATTTTCCATGCTTGAGACTCCCTATTAAGATAAAAAGAGAATAAGACCATTATTACCTCAACATTCCTTAGAGTATCTTTTGAACATTATCCAAAATATATAATTAAAAATGCCCCTTATATAAATTTGTGGTAGTATGATCTTATTTTTTTTTTTGTTCAGTTTTATCATACATACATCCTAAACATCAATCTCACCATCAAAAGTTGTTCTTCTAAGCTTAAAAGTGATAGTAATCATGACATGTCATTCGCATTTTTTAGGGAAATGGTTTATGAAAATACATTGCCCATCACATAGGTGTCCTCCTATTACTACCCGATCACGCGAGAGTATGAAGTAATCATCCTCAATTTGGTTTGATTATATGTATTGTATACGGCGCGAGTAGGTGACGAGGAAAAAAGGGATAGGTTGGTAAGAAACTCATCACAAAACAAAGATAGATAGGTAGGGGGGTGACAGTCAATTGGCATGAGGGGTGGGAGGGGGTGAGCAGTTGATATATATATATATATATATATATATATTACTTGGCAGCAGCATTTCGAGCTTCGATTTCCAATTTCCGACCTAGTTCCGTTCGAAGCAACCGAGAACGCTCACCTTCCAAAACTTGCTTGACACGATCTAACCTGGCTTGACTATCTTTTCCAGCTTTAGCGTCTTCTGGTCTATATTCAGGGCCTGAGAGGGTGACTTCGTCCAAGATGACGATATTTGTTTGTTGCCAGTGGACAGGCAAGCTAAAAACAAAATAAAAAATGATGAAAGAAAAAAGGAGGGAGAAGATGATGAATTACAGATAAAGAACAAGATGATGAGAGAAGTGAGTAGAAAAATGATCTAACGTTTTTCCGAGAGCATCAAAAATTTCTTGAGCCCAACGAGAGACACCAATTCCAATTTTTGCGCGACGTTCGATTTCGGATTTAACGGCCTTAGCCTCGGAGAGGTGAACATAATTGAGATTGACAGGCTGGATGGGTTTGAGGATGCTAGCAATAGCATTAGCGACTTTTGAGGCAGGATCTTGATTGGGGGCGGAGAGAGAGGGAGGAGGATTTGTGGACAAGAATTGGATGTCCTTGATGTGGTTGACTTTGAGAAAGCGGAAGTTATTTTTAGAAGGATTAGTATCCGACGTGAGGACGATCACGCCGGTGAGGGGATCATAGGACCAGATGAAGCCCTGGACGATGCGGTCAGGAGGATGATCGATGAGTTTGAGTTTGACATTGCAGCCAATGAGCGCGGAGAGATTGCGGGCGAGGGGATTAGAGTTGGACATGGGACAGGGCAGAAAGAGTTGTTAGCAGAGCCAAAAAACCAGTCAACGGTCAAGAGGGACAGAGTGATGTGGATGAGAAAGTGGATATGCATGGGGATATGTGTGGATTGTCTCCGTGGGCAGAGCGGCAAACTGTGTTGGACATCTTCTCCTGCAATGGACGCCCGCGCAATTCAGCGCATGCTCAACACCGCCACCAGCAGCACGGCGTCTGTGTTTTCCTCGTCTCGGTTTTCCTCGCTGAGCTTGTCCATCCACACTCACGCTTTCGTCTTTCCGTCGCTTGTTCCAGTCCAGATGCCCCTCTCAACGACACCTCGGAGCAGGTCCACATCTCCGCCCTCGCTCTCCTCAAAATGCTCAAGCATGGCCGTGCAGGCGTTCCTCTCGAAGTCATGGGGCTCATGTTGGGCGAGTTCATCGATGAGTGGACCGTCAGAGTCGTCGACGTCTTTGCCATGCCCCAGAGCGGAACCGGCGTCAGTGTCGAAGCCGTCGATCCTGTCTTCCAAACTAAAATGATGGAAATGCTCAATGCTACTGGCCGGTCGGCTTCTTCCTTTCTTTCCCATCTCTCTCTCTCTCTTCCTGTTCAACTAACTAACTCCTTCTCTTGTCCTTTTGCTAGCCCCGAAATGGTCGTTGGCTGGTACCACTCTCATCCTGGCTTTGGATGCTGGCTTTCAAGCGTCGATATCAATACTCAGCAGGTCTCTTGCTCTCCCTTCCATCTTCTCATCTTTAATCGTCTCCCTAAATCTTCATTCTCCATATCCTTTTAGTCGTTTGAGCAACTCACTCCTCGCGCTGTAGCTGTCGTCATCGATCCTATTCAATCGGTCCGTGGAAAAGTCGTCATTGATGCGTTTCGTCCGTGTCTCAATCACTCTCCTGCTGTCTTGGTCTAATTCAATCTCTTATCTCATCTTCCTTTTTTTTTTTTTTTTTTTTTTTTTTCTTTTCTTCCTCAAAAGGCTTAATCAACCCTCATACGGTCATGATGGGCTTGGAGCCCCGTCAGAGTACTTCAAATATCGGACATCTCAATAAACCCAGCATACAGGTGTAGTTGTTTTTTTTTTATTGATTCTCCCTTGCCAATTTTTGGTTTATGTTCATATATTTATATACCCTATTCAAACAGGCTCTCATCCACGGATTAAACCGGAATTACTACTCAATCGCTATCAACTACCGGAAGAGTGAATTAGAACAGTCAATGTTACTAAATCTACATAAACGAAATTGGACTGAAGGGCTAACATTAAAAGATTTCAAATTGTTTAGCCAGAAAAATGAAGAAACTGTCAAGGTTACTTACAACCTTGATCATCAGATAATCACACCAGGGTACTGATGTACTAATTGTGTTTTCATCTAGGATATGTTGTCATTGGCTTCTTCATATAACAAATCAGTCCAAGAAGAGTCAACACTGACAGCAGAGCAGTAAGCTATAGCTATCTTTCATGACTTGAGATTTGGTGAAACTTGAACTACGCTGATTTCTGCGTTGATCTGGTTAGATTGAAAACTCGACATGTCGGTAAACAAGATCCCAAGCGGCATTTAGAAGAAAAAGTAGAAGGTGCCATGAGTGATCAAATTTCTCAAGCTTTGGGGACTATGTTGATGGCTTTATCTGCTTGAACAATCTTAGTGTTATTACAATTTGCATTGCTGTCAATGTATTTTTCCTTTATATATATATATATATATATATATTTTCTTTGGGAATTTGTGAGAGGAGAGGAAATGGTGTCAAATTAAAAAAAAAAAAAAAAAAAAAAAAAAAAAAAAAACAGTATTTGTAAAATGGAGTATCAAATTTGATAAATCAAAAAGTAAATGAATAGCAAAACAAAAATGAAACAATTTAATCTTTATCCATCTTTATAATAAGGTTGCAAATCAGTATGTTCAAATTAACTGCTCATGTTGATTGAATTAGCATTTCATTATTTACTAGTTTGTGGGAGATAAATATAGCTTACATCTATCTATCTATCTATATAATGAATAAATTCTTATAACCTAACTTTTCTATTTTCTGGCAATTGTGCTGCCACCCTAACTGACCCCAACTGACTCCATATTAGAGGGTGTCAGTTCTGGCAAATTCACACTTACAAATCTGCACTTAAGTTTTGCCAAATCCACACTTATCTAAGTGAGAATTTTTAGAAAACACACTAGCCCCAACACTGGTGTATTTCAAAAGGGGAAATAAGTCACTTATTTCACTCAAATCTGCACTTTCTCAACCAAAAGTGCTAGTTTCAGCATAGAGTCCTATTTCACTGATTTGTCAGCATCATCTCATTATTACATGCAGCACTCTGTGGCATAACACTTTATAACTCAAAACATTGTACACCATTTTTTATTTTCATATCTTATCTTATCATATAAGAGTCATGCCTTCCTCACTCTCAAATTGTGATCAACTACATCAAGCAATGACTTTTATAGTTCTTGATATACTCTTTTGGACTTTGATTCTAATTCTCATTCTGATTGTCACGTGCCACGTGACACTCAAGGCAAAAGTAGCTCATTAAATCAATAATAAGAGGCTCAAATCCATACTTGAAGTGCAGAAAGCAATTCTCCATAGCAACTGCGACTTTCCTTTGTGTACTCGCTATTCAACCACGTTAGCCTAAACTCTAAATCTAAATCAGTCAATCTCTCAATAGTGTGTCTTAGTCTTTTTCTCAATAAGCGACGCACAGCACAATAGTTAATATAATAGTACATTAAAAGGTTTATGAAATGTCTGTGGGTTATTAAGGGGTAGTGAGCATGGACGGAATGGTTAGTGGAAGATTAAAGGGTTAACGGATGTTAGTGAGGAGGGTCCAGGTGTAATGGATGTATTTTTAATGGTCTGTGGTGTGCGGAATAGTGGATGGGTACGAGGTCATTGCAAGGAGGAGTAAAGGATATAAAAGGGGTTGGGATTTTGGTTCGATACTCTTTAGAATTAAATTATAAAACATATTTATAGTTAATAGTGGTAAATCTTTTAAGTTAAATCATTATTATTGTATCTTTCTTTATTTTCTCAATAATCATTTCTAAATCCTAAATCTTTGATTGTTGAGTTTCCAACCCTTTGTGAGATCTTAAGAATTTTAATATTACCTTTAAATTATATTAGAATTCTTCTCAAACATATCTTGAAGCAGTAGCTCTTCCTTCAAATCATCTTTGAATCACTTCCTCAAATCATTCCTCTGTGCTTCGAAGAAGTCTCTAAACTCCTCATCTCACTTACAGGAACATCCTCGACCTTGTGCGTAGGTTGTCCGGTGACACTGATCTTGTAAAAGATTTTGTTGTTTTGATCAAAAAAATGGTCAGGAAATGTTATCTTCTTCCCAGAAAGCACCAATTACTTCCTAACCCCCCTCCCCCCCAAGTACACCATCTAAACACTCCTAAACTTATCTGCACCCAGTTTTAGACAGTGTAGAAAGACTCTAACAGTTGCCTTGCTGTAAGCAGAATCCAAAGGAGTTGGATAAACCTAAGAAAACCCTGTCCCTTTAAGTAAAATGAGAGTTCTCAATTATCTAAGCTCCAATGTCTACTTGATAAAGAAATGACTTGTTGACCAGTTGTTATTCACACTTTTGAGATGTTAGAATCAGTGTTCTTTAAAACATATAATGAAATACAACAAAATATTGTACCAGTGAAAAGTTATTTTAATGATTGTAATATATGTTTTTATAAGGTTTTTATTTTATGAAAGTAATGTTATTTTTGAGTGCCTGAGGTTGAGACCTTTCTAATGGTACCCTATATGTATATCTTTATGAAGTGTTGTGTTGTGTAAAATATTTGTTATAATTACTAAAATGTTTGAAATTATAAGGGTACTGTTATATATGTGATTTTGAATTATAATAGTTAAAATTATGTGTCATTGGTTGTTAATGTCAAGTTCTGATGACGTTCTATACCCTACTGTTGAATCTACAGCCAAATCTATGCATATAGTAGTCACATGTCCTCATTTCACCTCCTAAACATCTCCCAGAGTTTCTCTAGATCTCCACAGAGCTCATCCAGACTTCCAGACTCCATTGAAAATCTAAAAAAACTACACTGAAAAAAAAAAAAAAAAAAAAAAAATCTATAAACATTCAAAAAGATAGCCACACCTCTACTTAACACAATCCTGCACTCTTTTTTTTTTTGTTTTTTTTTTTTTTTGGTTTTGGTATTTTTTTTTTTTTGGTATTTTTTTTTTGTTTTTTTTTGTTTTTTTTTGGTTTTTTGGTTTTTTTTTGTAGCCTGTGCAGCCTTAATTCACCCAACTGATGATAATCATCATCAAAGTTTAATAAATTCTGAAAAATTGAAAGAAAAAAATTCGTCAAATCACTAAATAAAATAATTAAATATATATATATATATATATATATATATATATATATATAAATTAGGAAGAATTCCAAAAAAAAAAAAAAAAAAAAAAAAAAAAAAAAAAAAAGTCCAAAAGGTTCTTGAGCACCTGAACTATCTTTTCCATACATGTTTAACCCTATAACAAAATATTTTTGACTGTAAACTAACGATTTTAATCTGAGCATTTTATCACCAACTTTAATGCTTTAAAATAATCAGTTTTCTTCATTATGAATCCAACATAGAAACCAATTAAGCTCAGGAAATTACTAAATGAGTATCCTACAATGTTTTTCATACCACCTGAGTGCCATACTAAACTTTAGAATACCACAACAGTTATTCAGGACTTCCCATGAATGTTTCCTTATATTATTGGTTGAGCTTATTCAGGATCACCCAATGTTTCACAACAATTCTAAAAAAACAACATGATCCTTCAATTCAATTGGCTGTCACACTATATTTTGCTTGGGGATCCAATAGTAATGGATCTACCTTGAATTGTTTGAAAAATGGCTTCTCTTTTGGGTATAGTTCAATTAATAGCTATACAAAATGAAGCAGCACTGCCATCATCTCCTTGGAATTTCAACTTCTTACCTGGACAACAAAAGAAGTCTACAGGAATTAAGAAGTCCACTTAGAAAAAAAAAAAGTACAAAATGGAGGCAGTGATAAACTGGATTCTGTGTTGCACTATACTTCATAGCCTTCTTGCTGACCTCAAAGATCAATGGTTAGTGTTCTATAAAGATGAAGAAGTCAAACCATCTCCTACCAAATCCAACCCTTTTATTTTTCAAAATTCTGGCATGAGGGTAGAAAGGCTTTTCATCTCTCTAGCACATTGAAAATTTTAGCTTTAATTTAATCTTTAATTAAATAGAAATTCATTTGGTTTTTTATTGTGGTTTCTGATTGAAAGAGTATAGATTTGTTTGTTCACCAGAAAAATTTTATGTACAAGAACATTTTTTTACTTAGTCATGTGTTTTTTTTTTTTTTTTTTTGGTTAACAAGATAATAAAATTAAGTACCACAAAAAATCTGATGCATTGTTGACTTCATGTTTGTAATCTAACTTGCATGCATATGATGTGCATGAATTGTTGATATGTCTAATTATCAAATTATATTCCTTTCAATTTTAGAAGTCTAATGTACACTAAAATTACTTTTTTTTTTCCTAACTTTTTTTCTTAAATTCTCAAGTCAAAAAAAAAAAAAAAGTAATACCCCCCCCCTGCACTTTATCCTATTAGTAGGGGTTCCAGTTTACCAAATTTCAATTTCAAGCCATAAATCAATCATAAACAAAGTCATTAGGGTGTGTGTCAGTGTATGCTAGTATCTAAGTATGATTTAATAGTAAATATTAATGTTCCAGCTACATATTGATAAATTATTTAGTGCTTGAACCACAGGGGAAAACTAATATGATAGTTGTGCTCAGTATTAACTCACAACATTTGGATTTGTGCATGCTAGTGGTGGAAAATAAATTAATAAAATACAGTTATAGCTAATATAAAGATAATATCAATTTATAAATCCTTTAAAATAAATTTATATATAATAATAATTGTATTCTAATGTTTATTTGAATTGTAGTAAGTAAGTGATGTCCAATAGCCTGTCAAATCCTCCCTTACTTATACAAAAATCCACTGCAGTGCTCAGACCTTCAATCCAGATGATGTCACTGCTCTCCCCGGCAATTACAGCACTGTGAGGGCCCATTACCTACCCATGTAGTCCAATTCAAGCATTTTCAACACCTAGACCTCCAGTAAGGACCCTCCATCACAATTAATGATATCATAAACTCATACCATAAATAGAGAAAACAGATAAAAGCAGATACCATAAAGAAATAGGTAAGATAGCTCATCCAAAGAGTATATATTGATACCCAAAGCATATAAAGGAACCAAATCAGCTGTCCAAGCCCCCAATAACATCCCCAAGCATCCATATTAACCCAGTAATCATATCCCAACCCATAAATCTGTGAAAATCCATCAAATGAAGGAGATTAAGTTGTCCAAACTGGATATATGCACCTGAAAAAGATGTATATCCTTGTGTAGGCATTTTGAGTCCATTTAATTTGTCCATATTACCTAAAATAAGCAGAAAAATAAAGCTTAAAGGCTATTTAGAGGTTAAAACCCACTTATAGACCTATATATACAAAATATAACTACATATTTCATTGAATACAAGGCTTATGTATACATATAAGCTTATTTATGTCTATAATTACTTAATATAACTTAAGATTATGACTCCATTAGCACCTTAATAAGTATTATAGGGCTATGGATAATCTATATAAACTTATATAAGTCATTTAATAGTGTAATAAATATATATATAAGCATAATAACCATAATTTTTACTTATAATCTTAATTTAATTAAGGTTATATAATTTTAAGCATAAAAAATAATCAGTCCTGGGAATACCTAGGCTGGCACTCCCTCACCCCAAAAAAATAATAAAAATTTTTTAAGACGTTTTAATTAATAAGTAAGGAGTGAATAGAAAAATAATTTTTAAAATTTCTATTATACATATACTGAAGTTTAACAGTATTATTTGGTTTTAAATTTTTTCAAGAGATTTTTAAGATCAGAGATTTCTTTTTCTGGAATCCACCGGTCATATTCATTTGATTTATTTTCAAACCTTAATAGATACTCAACTCCCTTTTCTTTTGTAAGGTGTCTCTTTTAAAGTATCTTTTTGATTTCTGATTTTCCAACTATTTCTTCAGGTTGCTGTTTATGCCTTCCTGATCTTCTTGGAAATAGAGAAGTATCATTAGAATGGTATGGTTTTATAAGAGAAATAGGAAATACTGGATTGTTTCTATCATATGGTGCATATAGAATAACTTCAACAGCATTTTTACCAACCATCGTTTTTACTACAAATAGTTCAACGAATGGATCTTTCAATTTAACATTACGATTTAAATTTAAATGTAGTGTAGAAATAAGGACTCCATCACCCTCTTTGAACATTTGATCTTTATGGGCTTTATCCCATCTTTTCTTCTCATACTCAAATGCCTTATTTATACATTCTTGAGCATGATTTCTGCATAATTTTTGCATCTGAAGAAAAGATTTAGTACCTGGATAGATATCCAATCTAGGTATATTATTAAGAGTTTTAGCAGAGGTATTAGGTACATAACCCAACCATAATTCAAATGGCTTTTTTCCAGTGACAGAATGTACTGTACTATTGTATGCGAATTCTAAACCTGGGATAAGGGTTACCCAATCACGAGTGAATTTGTCATTGTCTTTAAAGTCAAGACCAAAAGCACAATATCTTCTTATCATATCTTCTAAGGTTTGTATCATTCTTTTTGCTAGCCCATCAGTTTGTGGATGGTGTGCTCTATAAAATTTTAATTGACAACTTGAAACATCCATAAGTGATTTCCAGAGCTCAGAAGTAAGTTTTGGATCTCTGTCTGAAACTAATGCTTTGAAGAATCCTGCTATATTTAACATTTGTGTCCACCATAAAAAGGCTAAGTCCTTTACAGAAATCTCTTTCTGGGTAGGAATAAGTTTACACATTTTTGTAAATCTATCTTAAATTACCCAGAAGGAGTTATAACTCTTATTACCTGCTATTGATGAACCTGTTACAAAGTCCATATTAACTATATCCCATGGAGCTTTTGGTTGCTCAATTTTCTGTGAAAAACCAGCTCTTTTGCCTGTCAATCTTTTATATTTTTGACAAAAATCACATGTCTCAACATATTTTTGAACATCATCAGACATGTTAATCCACCAAGCTTTATTTTTTACTCTGGTATATGTTTTATGGAAGTCAAAATGACCTTCTAGTATATCAACATGACATATACTTAACAGTAACTCTTTAATTGAAGGGGGAATCACAATTACATTACTTAATTTCTTCCTGTAATATATAAAACCATCCTCAATGGAAAAATTTCCTTTTTCTAATACTTCCTTATATTTTTGTGGTAATGATTTTATTAAAACACTCATTGAAGCATTAGATGTATCATTTAATATTGTAGTAAGCTTACTCAAGTCTGGATCTTAATCATAATTATCAAGAATTTATTGCATAAATTCATCCCCAAGATCTATAAAATAAATGCCATACACTACACAATATAGAGTGTGGACTTGCTAGCAAGTCCCCAACCTGAACTCAGACAGAACTCAGATGGAACACAGACTGAAATCTACTTGAAAACCCACCTAAAAATGTTCTTCTGAGTGTTGTTCATCCCTTATTGTATGGCTCCTTTGTCAATAGCTCAATTTGTGTTCAATCTGTGGTGAATTTGAGTCCAAGGCTGTGGACTTGCTAGCAAGTCCACCCCCCATATTGCACAGTGATAAATGTTAACAATAGGGGGTATCAATGTTGACCAATCTGTAATTAAATTAATTGCAGAAAATAATCTGCATACCCCAATTATCTTCCGCAATTATTTTTGCTAATAATTGGGTTATTAGACACTTTACGTGTCAATGTTCACCTCTTATCTGACATTTTTTTACTCAATTTTTCATAACCACATCTTGGACAGCTTTCTGTCATAACCACATCTTGACCTACTTTCTGCCATAACCACATCTTGGACTACTCTCTGGATATGGCTTCTACCTTGCTGCACACTCACATTCTCATCCCATCCTGTCCATTCTATCCGCTCAGAACCCCTCACCATCTCATCTGCTTGTTTCTGCTCCTTTTCATCTCGCTATCTCATCTGCTTGTTTCTGCTAATTTTCATCTTCATTTATATTTTAACTTGCCTCGTCGTCCTAGATCTTCTCAAAGGCAGCCATCACCCAGTTGTTCTTCAAATTCCACTACTCCCTCTTTCCCCCACTCAGCCGAGAAATCTAAGACCGTTCAATTAAAAAAAGATGATCATCTTATTCTTATCAACTGGCTGAAAACCAAATCTAACTATGATTCTTGTTTTGGTACTGGGTATTCAACTAAAGTAGGATGGCCCCCAGCATCAAAAGTTAATGGCTATCTTTTAATGGCAAATGAATTACAGAATAAGACCAAGGGAAGGATTGATCTTTTGCCTAAACAGATGTCTGAATGCTTCAAGCATTACCGAGCCAAATACAAGAAGGCATAGGCTCTCTCATCTTCCACTGGTTTTGGGGTTACCGGCATTGATATAACTAAGGGTATCAAATCCATAGACGAAAAACTTGAATCTTTATGTCCTTACTTTAAAGAGATGGAAGCAATTTTCGGAGAGCGAGCCGATGTTAATCCTGTAAACATGTTGGATGGAGAAGATCCTATCTCCAAACATGATGTTGAAGCAAATCTTTTCCCATCCTCTTCCTCCACTCAAGCCTCCCCTCATTTGAATGAGACAAATCTAGATAGCTTTTCTGTAGATCCTATTGGTGATTTAACCCAACCAAATCTAACTCAGGTCTATTTATTTTTTCTTTTATCTTATCATTTCTATTTTTTATTTACTTATCTTTTTCTTATTTCTTAAAAGGCTGAGGAACAAACCCAGGATCCTCAATCAACTGAGCCTGAAGGTAGTGACAATGATGAGGAGGAAAATATGACCTTGAAAAAGAAGCGTAGGGATTCATGTAGTCTAAATTTCCACTCACAAAGAAGACAAAAATATGATACTTCATCACAAACCCCTTTTTTGTCTATGGAACAATTTTTAGAGAAATGTGATGCTGGTAAGTGATACCATACCTCTTATTACTTTACTCTATTTTCTTCCACTTTATATTAATTTTTATTATCACTCTAGAACAAGTAGAAATTGATAAAGAAACTCTAAGCTTTGAAAAGAAGAAATACGAGCTCTCTTTAAGGAGGTATGATAGGCTACAAGATTTGGAAGAGAGGAAGTACGAGCTCTCTTTACAGAAGGATGATAGGGCCCAAGATTTGAAGGAGAGGAAGTACCAGCTCTCTTTACGGAAGGATGATTGGGCTCAAGATTTGGAGGAGAAGAAGTTTGAGTTAACTCTAAGTATTGAAAAATCAAAAAAAGAGGAGAAAACACTCAAACATCAAAACCTATTAGAGCAGATGAAATATAAGTTTGATCATGAAGAAAAATCCAAAAACAAAGACTTCTTGATAGAATGTGTTAAAGCTAATAAATCTGTTGAGGAAATTGAACATTTTAAGAAATTGTTGGATGACTAGTTGGTTTTATTTCTCTCACACTTCAACTTTTCATATTTATTTGTACATAAGATTTACAATAATTTCCTGTATTTCATTACTCTATCAATCATTACTTGAATTTTCGTATTTTAATGTTAAATATTCTTTTTTTAAATAAAATTTTCATGTCTCCTTTGAAAATTTGACAATCCCCCACCCCTGGATTTATTTGAAGTAAGGGGTGGGTATCACCAAAATTCTTTCATGTCATGAATCTTGAAAGTCTTATATGAAACTTTGGCTTTACTACCCCCTGCATTTTACTGGTATCCCCAAAATTCTTAAATGTAAAGAATTTCACAAGTCTTATAAGAAATTTCAGCAAAACCCCCCATGGATTTTATTGAAGTAAGGGATGGGTATCACCAAAAAAATGTTCACCAAAATATTTACAAGTCAAAAAAATTCTATATCTGTTTTAAAAAATTGGCAATACTCTCCCCTGCATTTTGTTGAAGCAAGGGGTGGGTATCACCAAAATTTTTCTAAGTCATCAATTTCACTTGTCAGATTTGAAAATTTGGCAATACCCCCCCCCCTCTGCAGTTTATTGAAGTAAGGGGTGGAAGTCATCTAAATTTAATATAATTACATAAATTATTAAATAAATATCTAATATATATCAATTTCCCTAGTTTAAAGTAATGACAATTCCTCAAGCCAAAATGCAGATAAAATCTAGAAACAAAAGTTTGGGACTTTCCACAGGTATAGGCTAGAGGAACCCCATGAAACAAATAAATATTATCATGATTACCTGTTATAAAACCAAAGGTCATTGGCTCATCACTTTACTTGAGAAAATTGATATATAAAAAATATTTATTAAAAATTTATGAAAAAATATATATTTTTTGATGACAACTCTAATCCCCATACTTTTTGGATCTAGATAAAGTTTTTTTAAATTGATTAACTTTACCTTCTTTCTTTAACTTGTTGATTCTTTGAATCAACTTATGACTGATTTGAAATGAGCAACCAAAATGTGTTAAATCTTGACAGGATTCCAAACCAGGAGGAGCTTTGGTCGTTTGATGATTATCCTTAGAAAAATTCCAAATAGTTTCGATGATACCATTTCCCAAACCAAAATCAATGATGCACTGGTGGTCTGGAAAATATAAACCATGTCCTTCAATTTTAGCTGGAGATGGTATTAGTTTGCCAGTTATCAGATTGATATATGAGAATATACCAAAAGTAAGAAAATTGGCATCATTCCTATCGATATGAATCCTATTGTAGAATCCAGAATGAGTGATAATAACATTAGAAAATAAAAGATATTTTTGTCTGATATCTTCCCATTCTGAGTAACACCAATTCGGTATTCCAACTTTGGTTGCAAGTTCATGATTTTTTTCCAATGCTTTATTACAGAGCTTTTTGAGTCAGAGAGCAAGAAAAGAGTTAAAGGAAGGTATAGTGTCCCATAAGCAAAAATCTTCATCTTTTTGAGCTTTAGTGATATTCTTTACCAATGAATATATGCCTATATAAATGAAATAAGTGAAATGATATTAAGAATGGAAAAAAAATTATTAGACATACCAAGAGAATATCCTTTAACAAAACCTGGTCTTCAACCAAATCCAATCATGATACCACCCAACAAATTTGTGTTCCTTATAGGTAATTGAACAAAAGTCATTTGATAACGAGTTATGATAAAATCCGGTAGTTGATTAAAAGATTCATCTTTTACACCATCAAATGAATGAACTTCCAAAATGATTTGAGCCTTATAAGTATTACTGATAACTGCAACAACTCAATCATCACCAAATTTGGTTAGATATTTGATATCTTCTGGTAATTTTTTTGGATATTGATTTTTTTTATCTACTTTAGTTTTATGAAAAAAAAAGTTTGGGATATGACGAAAATAACTTTCACAGATAATTTTTTTTTTCAGATATCTTTTCTTCTGATAAAACTGATTATCTTTAATTTTTTTTTTGATGATTTAGATGATGAATTTTTTTTTTCAGATATCTTTTCTTCCAATGAGACTGATTATCTTTAATTTTTTTGGATGATTTAGAAGAAGAAATTTTTTTTTTCAGATATCTTTTATTCTGATGAGACTGATTATCATTAATTTTTTTTGATGATTTAGAAGATAATTGTATTGAAGTTGATTTTGAAGAAGATGATAGAGATGATAAAGAGGATAAAGATGAAGATGATAGAGAAGTAAGGGGTGAATCTGAAGAAGAAGACATTTATTTGATCTGAAAAAAATATTAATGTCAAAAAAAAATTCAACACATATTTTTTAAAAAAAAACTCATGTAAAAATATCTTTTAAAATAAAATATAAAGCAATATCCTTATAAAAAAATAAAAAAAAATTTAAAAATTTTCAGTAAAAATTATTTCCAAAAAAAAAATACAAAAGAAAACCTGAAGTTTGGTTATAAAAAAGCTTCACAGAAAATCTTGTCAAAATAATAAAAAATAATAATAACAATAATAAAATTTGTAAAAGAAAAATCAGAAGAAATAAAATTAAAAAAAAAATTAATTCAGTAAAATTATTTGTAAGAAAAATTAAAAATTAATATCTAAACCTTTTTTGTTTTGTAATTTACAGGGAAAGACCTTAACAGAATGTAATAGTTTTTTTTTCTAAAATTCTGCCAAAAAATAAATAAATTACATTTTAGTATGTTTTTTAAAAAATAGGTAGCCCCTCTTTAACTCCCATAACAGTCCCCTTCCCCCCCGTTTCTTACTCTGAAATTACCTCTAAAATATCTCCCTCTTTGCCTCAAAACCACCCTCAAATCCCCTCCTTGCCTGTCTCAAAATCCCCCCTTTCCCCCCTCCTTAATTGTCACCAAACCCCCCCATTTCACCCCTCCTTATATGCCCCAAACCCCCCCATTTATGTCCCCTCCCCTTTAGCCACCTCTACCCCCCATCCTTATTAAAGAACGATCTCTAATGATTGTTTTTTAAGAAGGAGGGGGGGTAGAGGTGGCTAAAGGGGAGTGGAAGGGGGGGAGGGGACCTAAAAGGGGGGAAGGGGGGTTTTGAGACGGGTAAAGAGAGGAGAAGGGGGGAGAGTTGAGGCGCCTAAAGAGAGGGGAAGGGGGGGTCATGAGGCACCTAAAGAGGGGGGAAAGGGGGGATTTGGGACAGGCAAGGAGGGTGAAATAAGGAGGTCTTGAGGAAGTTAAGGAGAGGGGAGAAAGAATGACTTGAGGCAGGTAAAGAGAGAGGAAAAGGGGTGAAATGAGGCAGCTAAAGAGGGTGAAGGAGAGAAAAAAAAAGAAAAAAAGAGAAAAAAAAAGTTAGTCTAACCTTGAAAATAAAAAAAAGGACTTAAAAAAATAATAAAAAAAAAAAAACCAAAAAACAAACCAAAAAACAAACCAAAAAACAAAAACAAAAAACAAAAAAAAGCATAACAAAAAAATTCATGATTAGCAAATAAAAAACAAGAAAAAGGAAAAAAAAAGACTTACCTGGTGAGATGAGTTGAGAAAATAAAAGTAACAGAAATATTTGAGTGATGTTTGAGGAGAGGATGAAAAGGATATGAGTGATGAATGAAAAAAAAATCACTGGCAAAATAAGTAATTTCAGAAAATATGCGATTTCATGTTGAGCTGGTGAAAGAAAACCAATGAGCCATCCAAAAAAAAGATCTTCACCGTAAATTCCAAAAAAAAAATGAATATGCAACAAACCAAAATACCAAACCAAGTGAATGAAGTGCACAAAGAGGATGTTTGGAGAGTAAAAAAAATAATTTAAAAGGGTGTTGAAGAGAAATGTTGGAGAGTAATAGGCATAATGACAGAGCATATGCTGGTTGAATGAATGTTTTGTGATTCAAGGGAGGGGAGAGCCGGTGCTGGTTCAGGATCCTCTTATTCATAAAGATCATTCCACTTATCCTTTAAATCAGCTAGGATATTGTGCAGTATAATGCAAGTCATGATCCAATGATTTGCAGTTTTGATCTCCAATTTTTTTTGAAATTGGATTCTGAGCTCCCAAAGACTAGAAAATCATCCCTTTAAAATACCTATAGCATGTTCAATTCATACTCTTGATTGGGCAAGGTGATAATTAAAGGCAGTTTTGGGGTCATTTTCTAAGGTTGCACCACGGAAAGCAGGTATAATGTACTTCCCACTTGCATATGCTGAGTCTGCAAGGAGGTACTGAGATTCAACAAAGTATGAGTCAGGGGTTTGAGAAATCCTCATTCTTTGGAAGACTGAAGAGTCATGACATGAGCCAGGGTAGCCACTATGAAAAGCAATAAATTTCTTATTGACATCGCATACAAGTTGAACAGCAATAGAGTATCTAGAAAGAAGATAAAAAGTTAGTTTATGAAGGATGAGAAATTGGAGAAGATTTTGAAGAAACCTTTTTTTGCGATAAAAATAATGGTTGCCATCATGAGCAGGCTTTTGACTCAAAGGTATAGTTGTGCCATCAACAAATCCTACACAGCCAGGGAAACCTTCGGCTTGCATTACTTGAGAGGATTCAAGTTTCTGTTCTGGAGTTGGCCAAGCAAGTGTTTGAGACTTGAGGGAAAGGATATAAATCATACAGCGCTTGGTGTATAATATCACAGTACCATATCCTATGTTAAAGAGATTATCCAAATGTCTTCCAGAAGCATCGTTTCCATTTGAGCCAAAGTGACATAGTGCAACAGCAAGTTGGATGGCAGGATTACACTGTTTGTTATGGGAATTGTTATGAAAGATAGGATGATCGGAGATGAGTTAATAAATTTTGAAGAAATAATCGGGAGAAGTTCTAAAAAGTTGGGTGAAGTTTAAATGAGGAATGTTGAGAATGGAGGCCAGATCATATTGGGGATCATGATAAAGATTTGGCCCTCTGGTGATGATGTAACACTTTTTGGAAAGAAAACACATATAAGCTAAAGCATCTTCCAAATCAGAGTCAGATTTATAGTAAAGAACCAAAAGAAAAGTAATAGCATTCATTGTTGAGTGAAGTAGCTTCCTAGTAGAGAGGTGTTTCATTGTTGCCAGTGGAAGGGTTATGTGATGAGGGAAGTGGGAATTCACCACCAAATGTGCAGTTGAGGTGTGTAGATAGAAAAAAAACTTAAGTGTTCACCACCAAAATTAAGTAGCATAGAGTGAGGAAAGACTTAAGGATGGCATCAGAAATTATGAGTCATGTGACTTTCTTGCAAATCCATCATGGATGAGATGAGTTTGGGATCAGGAATTAGGAATGGAAATTGGGGTATAAGAGGCGGGATAATGCATTATTTGGGATTCCTTATCCACTAGCCCTGGGGCTAGTGGATAAGAATCTTTCGCAATTAATAATGTCTGATCCTGGAAAAAAAAATTCCTGATCCCTAATTGCGGATCCCTGAACATTGATACCCCCTAATATCTGTTTCGGGAACATAAGCAGGATTATCATCATTATTAGGTAGAGGTACTCTATATAACAGATATACATTAACATCTAAAGTTCCTGATCTATTTGTAATAGTCACCTATCCTTCATATTCTTTTACAGCCAATTGCCATCTAAACATATGACTATTAGGGGTTTTCATGCTTAAGAGTGACTTAACTGCTCTACAGTCAGTTATTAACTCAAATTTTTGGTCTTAAAGGTAATAATGTAGCTTCTCAAGAGCCCATACTACTTCCAAGCATTCAAGTTGAGTAGCACCATATTTCAATTCACTACTTCTTAGAGTACGTGAAATATATCAAATTACTACTTCTGAAATTTTTCCTTCAATAAGTTGTTTTTGATGCAAATCAGCACCCAAACCAATAAAACTTGCATCAGTATACAAGACAAAAGGTAATTGGAAATATGGTAATCCCAAAATGGGGGCTGTCATTAAAAATTCTTTCAACTTATCAAAAGCCTGTTGTCTTTTATTATCCCAAATGAAAGCTTTTGATTTCTTTATCAGTTCAGTCAATGGTGCAGAAATTAATTGGTAGTTCTTCATATATTGTCTATAATAGCCACACATACCAAGAAAAGATTGTACATCCTTTACATTTTTAGGAATTCCAATATTCTTGATTGCAGCTTCCTTATTTTGGTCTACACATATTTGTAAGCCAGATACAATATGACCAAGCACTTTTAAAGACTCAAACCCAAAATTACATTTTTTCAATTCAAGGGTCATTTTTATTTCATCCATCTTCTGAAAAACCTTCTTTAAATGGATTAAGTGTTCATTATATGTCTTAGAGAGCACTATGATTTCATCAATGTATACCATTAACCATCCTTCAATCATTTCATTATGGAATGTTATATCTATTAAATTCTGAAATACTGAAGGAGAATTTTTTGGTCCAAATGGCATCCTGACATATTTATATATTACCATATGTGTTGTTATCAACAAAGAGTTTTGTGAATTCTTTTCAACAGAAATTTGATGGTACCCTTTATTTCCATCTAGGCAACTTATGTATTTAGCACCTTTAAGGGTAGCATGTATAGAGGAAATCCTTGGAAAGGGGTAAATATCATCTAATTTAAATGTATTTAAAGCTCTATAATCACCGCACAGCCTTGCTTTATCTTGTTCATAAGAAATCAGCATTGGTGATATCACACAATATTTTGGTGTAACTTCAACCTTATCAATAATGTTCATGTTTAACAACATTCTAATATTATACTCTATGTATTTTCTCTTCATTGTTGAAGCAGGGTATGGTCTCTTTTTAAGACTAGCAGGAATATTATTTATTCCACAGGTTAAACTAATTTTTATCTTATCATCTTTTACAAGGCCAAGTTCATTGGTTCCATGTACAAACGCCATTGGAAATGCTTTAATTAAGTCAAAAATATATGTTTTCTCAATTTCAATTATCTGAGTGCCAAATGATACTTTTGAAATTTCTGTTTCCAGAAGTTCCATCTCACTGGATTCTCTTCCTTTAAAAGGAATATCTATTACTGACTCAATGTGTAAGACTGTGTTAAAAGAATTTATTTTAAATTTTCTTTTACCATTCATGCCAATTGTAAAATTATTATTAGCAGGGTCTAATTTCACACCAAAACTTGTCAGAATGTCATTACCAATGATAAAACAGCTACTACAATTATTATTTTCCATTAATACAAAGTCACAATTTATTATAACATAATCATGTTGATTTTTAAAGAAAACAGAAGCTCTGTAGCTACCAATGGGGTGTAGTACTGATCTGAAACCTCTCTGATTTTTACTCTAAAGGGGTTCAAGATTTGACTCATAATCACTATCAATTTTCTATAATTTAAATTCAGAAACAACATAACCAGAAGCTTCTGTATCCAATACTATATTTACAGTTTCTCCAGAAATTATTGCTGGAACCGTGATAGGTGTAATTCTTAAGTTTTCAGCTAGTATATCCTTAATGATTTCAGAATCTTCAAAATTCATTAATGATACATTTGAGTCCATATTTAATATTGGATTTTAAAAGATGGACAAATCATCTTCCAACATACAGACCTCATTTTCATCACTATATGAGATATTACTGTCATAATCACTTAAATATTTACTTTTTTTTGCTTCATTTTCAGATTCATGCTGATTTTCAACAATGTTTATATTTTCTCACATTTGTGACCTTTAACCCAAGGTTTATTACAATTATAACAAGTATTAGTCTCATAATTTATAGGTACTACAGGTGCAGTAGGTTTTTTTGCTTTTCCTGCAGTGGTTTTGAATTCTGATTTTTTACAGGTTCATTATTTTGTTTATAAGTGGTGTACCTTGCTTCATACGTATGTTTTAATAATATTTCATTACAAATATTAAAAATTCAGAGTATTCATTAACCTTATTTTTCTAGCCACAACAATGTCTCTGACAGATATATGTAATTTATATATTATTTTATCTTTTCATAAGTTAAAATCCATGTTTGGCTCAATGGCTTTTAATATTTTATTAAATTCATTAAAAATGCCATAGGTTTTTCACCATTCAACAGATTATTCCTTGTTTTCTCATATAATGTTTGCTGAGTTTGTCTGAATTTAGAACCTCCAAATTTATTTTCAATCAGGTGTTTCCATTCAGCCCAAGAGTAATCTTTACCCTCACTTTATACAGCTTCAAACCATAATAAAGCAAAATCCTTAAATAATGAAATTAGTTTTGATGTTATTTCTTCATCTGGTAGCTTATATGAGAATTGTAAATTGTCACTTCTTTGAATAAAATGTTACCAATCAGAGCTGGCTTCCCCATCATAAGTTGGGTACTGGTCAATTTTTGGCCAATTCTTCTGATTGGATTTAATCTCACTAATCCTGGGCAAATTCAATAACTCATTTAATTTATTTAAATGGTCTTGTATTTCATCTTGTACTGATTTGTGACTTACATTTGTTCTTTCAGATTTGAAACTTCCACCAGATGTTTTCATTTTTGGTGTCAATGGGAATGATTTCAATTCATTTTTGAAAATGAATGGATTATTATTATACTGTGTATTCTTATGGTTACCCTGATTCCTTAGTAGATTGGAAGTTTTAATCTCAACCTTAGTTAATCTTTGTAACAAATCAGAGACACTTTGATTTGTTTATGCAAAAGATAAATTTTTTTAAAATTCATATTTCAATAAATGTGCTTCACACAATTTATCTAACCAACATAATTTGTTTGAAAGGTCACTATATTTATTACTTAAGAATCATATTTAAGAGTTAAAGCCAAGTGTTCTTTCTCTAATTCTTTCTTTCTTGTATCCAGTTGAGAAATATTCAATGAAAAGGACAAAATTGTGTCATTTGTGAGCTTAATTTCCTGTTCCTCACACTCAGTCATTCTATTCCATAATTCTGAAACAATTCTATGAACAGTTGGATTTTTGTTAAAATACTCAACATCATACTTCTCACATTCTTCACTATTTTGTGAAGCTCTCAACTCAATAATAAGTGGTTGAAACTGAGGGTTAACTGTATTATTATCATAAATAGTACTATTATTATTAACAAAAGATAAATTAGGGGGTATCAAAGTTAGAAATTTGTAATTATTTATAAGGTATTTAACAACACAAAAATAAAGTTACAGAGTTGACATTATTTCTGAGTAAAAAGGTGTTTTTGGAGCACAATATGCCATATATGAAACACTATTCATGATTGATTTGGTGAAAAAAGAGGTATTTTAAAATAGAAGATTTCTAACTTTGATACCCCCTATTAGGTGTATCTACATCAAAACCTAATTGCTTAAGTCCTCCTCAATTTTCTTAACAGATTTCACATCAATTATATTACATGAAATGTAATCATCAGTATTGTGTGCAATCTGAGAAGGCAATCTTCTTACCAAGGGATAGGAGCAAGCCCTGATTTTTGATGCTTTGGCTTTGGTTTGTAGGGTTGAGTTGAAATGGTCTGATGAGGAGGTAGAACCTTGTTGCAGTTGTGACTGGCCCACTGTTGGTGAAGCCAATCCCATTTCCATTTCCCTACCAAGATCTTTTCCTGAGACTGACTTGATCCTCCTTGGATAGGGGGTGGCTGATTTAGCTATACTCCCTTCAGCTCTGTCCAAGTTTGGTTTGATTTCTGGAATCCTATCCTAAAGTTGGTTTCCACCTTTTCCACTTCCTTTATGATAGAAGATTTTGACTCCTCTAGCTTCAGATCTTGTTTTTCCAAGTGGGACAGTTGATCCTGAAGAGGAGGCAATGTCTTCTTTATAGTTATATTTTTAGGAGGGCATCCTCTTCCTGTATGCTCATTTTTTCTGGTTGTGGGTAAGACTGACCTTCCATAGTGATGTCCTGGTACATTGTTTTTAGCTTTAGACCTGGTTTTAAAAGCAGGTTTATCACTTACATTATCCAGTGGAGCACTCATTATGTCTAAAATAACTATTTTTTATGCTGTGGTCTTCCAACATTGGAGGAGCCCTTTGTTGGTCTATTTGGCTTTGTTTTGATGTCTTAAATGGCATTGTTTAATAATTGGGTGTTTTTCTGGAATTATTCAGCATATATTGAAACTGTGGGGATGTGGGTACTACCATTGGATAGCCCCAATTTTTCTCTATAATTTATGTCTTTTTGAAATTTTTCAGATTTAAAGTATTAAAGTGATAATTTCTCATTTTTCGTTTAAAAAGATAGCTGTTTAATTTTGTTTTTTTTGTATTAGGGGCTAACCCCTAGTCTTAGGTTTAAGTGCTTAGTACCATTAGAATGAACTAATTTTTCTCTACATTTTATGTCTCAATGTTGTTATAGCCTAATTGTGTGTTTTAAAGGTTTTAGTAGTTGTAGTAGATTTTTCTAAGTATTCTGGGTATTTTTGGTGGTTTTTGGTGGTTTTCTGGCTTCAGGGTGGTCCGGCTGCCTCAGGCTGGCCTCCTGACGTCTGGCAGCCTGCCTGCCTTGGTGCTAGAAGGCTGGGAAGCATTTCTAGAGGGGTTTTATGCAATTTGGCGCTCAAGAACACCAAATTCATTGGTGTGCATGGGCTTTTAGATAGTGGTCTGTGTGTACATAGTGAATAAGACAGTTTGGGGAAACTTTAATTATCATACAACGATTGGGAGGTGATATCATTGTTACTCACTCAGTTTTCACTGTTTTTTGGCCACAATAGGCTGTGTTTGTTGCAAGGTGAGCTCTTCATTTAACTTAACTTGGCAGCTGGTTTCTCTGGTATAGTCTTGCAAGCTATATCAAGTATTATTGCTGTCTCTGGTGTGGATTTGCAACCTACATCAAGTATCATTGCTCTCTCTGGTGTGGAAATTGGTCTACATTTCAGTTCTTTGGCTTGGTAGTCTGTCTGGAGACTACTTTCTTGGCTGATCAGGCAGTCAAGTGTGTTGGAAAAGGGGCTTTAGCATACAGGAACCAATTTACTGTAGCAGGTAAATCTCACTTTATTTTTCTAAAAGGACAGGGGATTTTCTCTCTGGGTTTTCTCCAACTCCCTTGGTCAAGGCCTAAAGCAAGTACTACAAGATTGTCTGCAAGGCATACAAACAGAAAAAACCTGTATGGTAGACAGTAGACAAAAAATATTAGAAATATAAATACTAATAAAAGTGCAGGAGCTTACCTTATATTTATATTTTTATTTATTTAAATAAAACATAATAGAAATTTGAAAAAATTTGTTAAAAATTAAATAATAAGTCTAACTAGACCCTTATAAGGGTGAATAGTTATCTTACTAAGCTTTAACCAAATACCAATTAAATTGGGTGTTATATTGGTGACCAAATACCAAGTGAAATTGGGTTTATATTGGGTACAGTTACTACTGTAAATACCCAATTTTTATTTTAAAAAAATTAGTAAGATTATTATAAGGGTTCTTTTCGGCAATTGCTGAGTTATGATTACCCACTAATGTGCTGCAGACCAAATATTTGGTTTTTATGAGCTATACTAGAGTAAACATCACGTCCTAAGGCTTATACTAAATAATAAGTAATAATTAAAGAAAGACCCCCAATTGTCAGTGTATGCTAGTATCTAAGTATGATTTAATAGTAAATATTAATGGTCCAACTACTTATTTATAAACTATTTAGTGATTAAACCTCAGGGGAAGGCTAATATAATAGTTGTGCTCAGTATTAACTCACAATATTTGATTGGTGCATGCTAGTGGTGGAAAATAGATTAATAAAATATAGTTATAGCTAATATAAAGATAATATCAATTTATAAATGCTTTAAAATATATTAATATATTATAATAATTTTTTTATAATTTTTATTTGAATTTAAGTAAGTAAGTGATGTCCAATGGCCTGTCAAATCCTCCCTTATACCAAAATCCACTGGAGTGCACAGACCTTCAATCCAGATGATGTCACTGCTCTCCCTAGAAATTACAGCACTGTGAGGGCCCATTACCTACCCATTTAGTCCACTTAAAGCAGTTTCAGCACCTAGACCTCCAGTAAGGACCCTCCATCACAATTAATGATATCATAAACTCATACCATAAATAGAGAAAACAAATAAAAGCAGATACCATAAAGAAATAAGTAAGATAGCTCATACAAAGAGTATATATTGATACCCAAAGCATGTAAAGGAACCAAATCAGCTGTCCAAGCCCCCAATAACATCCCCAAGCATCCATATTAACCCAGTAATCATATCCCAACCCATAAATCTGTGAAAATCCATCAAAGGAGATTAAGTTGTACAAACTGGATATATGCACCTGAAAAAGGTTTATATCCTTGTGTAGGCATTGTGAGTCCATTTAATTTGTCCATATTACCTAAAATAAGCTGAAAAATAAAGCTTAAAGGCTATTTAGAGGTTAAAACCCACTTATAGACCTATATATACAAAATATAACTACATATTTCATTGAATACAAGGCTTATGCATACAAATAAGCTTATGTATGTCTATAATTACTTAATATCACTTAAGATTTTGACTCCATTAGCACCTTAATAAGTATCATAGGGCTATGGATAATCTATATAGACTTATATTAGTCATTTAATAGTGTAATAAATATATATATAAGCATGACAACCATATATATAAGTATTATAACCATAATTTTTGCTTATAATCTTAATTTAATTAAGTTTATATTATTTTAAGCATAAAAATACTCAGTCCTGGGGATACCTAGGCTGAAAGTGTTTCAAAGCTATAAATTTGTAACTATTTAAAAGGTACTTCACAACACAAAATGAAAGCCACAAAATTGACCTACATTCTCAGTAAAAAGGTGTTTTTCAGGCACAATATGGCATATTTTTTAAAAAAATAATCATAGTTTATATGGTGGAAAACAGAGGTATTTTCAAATGAAAGATTTCTAACTTTGATACCCCCTATTCAGAGCAAGAAATAATGATAAAGTAATGAGATTTCAAGAAAATAAATGGGATCCACAACTAAATTCAAGAAAATGTGTCACAAACTAATGTAGAAATGATACCACAGAAGTATGGCCCAATGTTCTAAAAACTCAAGTAAGTGAAGTGGATCAATGACTTGTTTGTGTTAAATTATGACATTGAAAGATAAAAATGGGAAACTTTCTTAGAAATCTTAAATTTCATATCTACATAAACTTTTAGAAGTGATAGAACCTTATTTTCTTACCTTACTTACCCTATTGATTAAGTCTTGGTTGATCTGAAAAAGAAAAACTAAAATGAGTAAAGTTATCACATGTTTTCAAACAAAGGGATGCTCTTGTTCTTTGATGATATTCACTAGAAGAATTCCAGAATTTTTCAATTATTCTATTCTCTAAACTAAATTAAATAATAAATTTATGATCTCAAAAATATAAATCATGTCCTTTAACTAATGTTGAGGATGGAATTGGAAAGCCAGTAATAGGGTTCATCTAAGAGAAGAGAAAAAAATTAAGGCAATTCAAGTCATTGCTGTCCATATGAATCTTGTAATAATATCCTCCATAAGTAATGATATTATAACAAGAGAAGATATTGATTTTATCCAAAATGATCCATTCAGCATCTGACCAACTATGTAAATATGCTTCTAAAAACTCCAAGAAATGCAACTATAATTAGCAATAAACACCACAAAAAAATACCACTGAAATACATAGAAAAATTCCCCAAACAAGTCTCCACAAATTCCAATACACACCAATAAGTGATAGTGAAAAACACTACCAAAATCAATGATAGACACCACAAAAAAATCTAACATAAGCCACTAAAAAATAGTGAAAAACACTGCCAAAATCAGCAGTAAATGTTGCCAAAAATGCTAATAAAAGCCACTAAACAATCATGAAAAAAACTTCTGAAATCAGAAATAAACACCACCAAAAAGCACCACTTAACAATAGCAAAAAAAAAAAATACTTCCAAAATCAACAATAAATTCTTCTAAAAAATAGCAAAAAACATTTCCAAAAAAATTCCATAATAAATTCTACACAAAGCGATTGAGGGATAGTGGAAACTGAAAAAAACAGGAATGTTAATTTTTTGAGACATAGGGAGCATCAATGAATGAAAAATTATGTGATAGGGAAAAATATGCAAGTTGAAGTTATTGAGGAATGGGAAACAAATGAAATCAGGTTTAAATAATAAATAAAAAACAAGGGAAGCATGCCTGGTTAAAATGTTGAAAATCTCAGTGAGGGGTGTGTGCTGATGATTGATGGGTAGGGAGGAATTTCTGTGTCTTATATGTCACAGGGATGGGTTAAGCAAGGAAGGGATGTTGTGGCTAACATGTGGTTTTGAAAAAATAAAATGGTGCAAAGAGTGCTGATTTGGCTTGAAATCTACACTCAAGTTAAGTGCAGATTTGCCAGAACTGACACCCCCTATTATATTTCAAACACAATAATAAGATTAACTTAACCTATCTTCTTCAAGAGTTTAGACTATTTGATAAGCTCTTCAATATGTTTTTTCCTTAATAAATTCTATCAGAATAAAGTTATCATTGAGGCTTTTTATTTATTTAATATTAGTCTCTCTTCATACTTAAAAACAGTAAGCTCATGAACTAAATTTGACTCAAATTGTCTTGACCATCATGTACCCTTTCCCAAACTTTCTTTTTTTTTTCTTTCTCTTTAACTTCTCCTCATGTGATAATATACCCAGTTCTTTTCTACCAGAATTCATGTCAGGCACATCTCATCCCATTTCACTGGTTTCTCCCAATTTGTATGTGAAAAGATAGAATAATAAATATCTAAGATATATGCTTGTTTTTCCATGGGATGGAGGCAAAATTAGGGGGTGTCAGTTCTGGAAAATTTTCACTTAGCTTAAGTGCAGATTTTAAACCAAATCAGTACTAAAATTTTTCAATAAAGTCACTTGTTTCAAAAATAAGTGTCAGCTCTGACCTCAAATCAGCACTTTTTGCACAATTTTTCTTTTTTCACAACCACATGTTGGCCACAACATCCCTTCCTTGCTCACCTCATCCCTTTGGCTCCTCATACACAGGTTATCCTCTCTATGCAACTATCCTTGGAACACACCCCTCACTAAAATTTATTTTTGAATCTTCCCTAGTCAACATTTCTGACTCATTTTGATCTTTTTCATCACAGTAAGTTTTTTCCTTTTCATTTCTTGGTTCATCACTTTTTTCCACCTGAAGTTTTCATCCTTCCCTGTATCATGTGGTTTCTGAGATTTTGACCTTAAAATTTGAGCCTTCTTTTTTGCACTATTCATAGTGCATTCTTAATGCATTTCACTTTCTCCATATTCTATTTCCCCCAAATTCCAACTTCACTCCTTCTCACTCTATTTTTTCTACTTTTCCATCAAGGTAATTGTCATCTCCTTTTTTTCATGTCTATCTGATATTTCTTTCTTTCTATCATTAATTTATACTTCAATCTATATAGGACATTTCTCTGGATAATGGTGGACTTATTGAACCCCTGTTGTTGTCATTTTCACTATCACTTCTCAAATTTTTATACATGTTTGAAAAAAGGGATGGAATTAGGATTAGGTTTTTCCAAATCTAATTTTATTTATTTTTAAGATTATCGTAAAGCCTATCTTTTATTCCCCACAAAAGGATTTCAATTTGGTTCAGTGGTCTCTGAGATATTTACCTTAAAAGTTGCATTTTTTTGCACTATTTTACTTTTTTTGCTTTGATATGAAATAATTAGAGAATAGGGATTCTTAAATGCTTATATGATAGTTATATAGGCTTTAAGCTTTCATTAAGGTACCTGAACATTAGATTTGGATTAGTATTTTACACTTCTCCACTGATTTTCTCCACAACACTTAAGTTAATCTTTTTTCAAAGTTTGTCAGCTAGCTCTCACTTTCTATCATGAATTAATACTCCAATATATATAAGAAACATCCCTGGATAATTTTGAACCTATTGAACCCCTGTTTTTTCATTTTCAATATCACTTCTCAGATTTTCATGCAATTTTTCAAAAAAGAGTTGGAAGTAGGGTTAGTATTATTCAAATCTCATGTCCTTTTAACAGAAGATTTTCCTGAAGCCTATCTTTCATTCCCAACAAATGGATTTGAATTTGGCTCAGTTATTTCTGAGATATTGAACTTTAAAATAAAGTCTCTTTTTTTGCATTGTTTTATTTTTTTTTGCTTTGTTATTACATACTTAACTAAAAATATGTCTGAAATGCTTAAATCAAGATAATTTGCATGTTATTAACAATCATTTTGCATTTATAAAGAAAATCTCAAGTTTAATGTATTGATTTTCATTCTTGGGGAATTTTTGGATTTATTTTTGGTAAGCTTTTGGCATATTTTTGGCTTGTATTTTTTTGGGTTTATCAATGTGGGATTATGATAAAGTAAATGAGAATTCTATTTTTATAAATTTAACATAAAAAGTATGGGTTCAACAAAAGGCTGCCATTTTTTTCAATTAATGTTATAATTAAGCATATACAAATCATTTATCTACTTCACTTACTTGAGGCTTTAGACCATCAGGCTGTGCTGCTGTGGTATCATGTCTGCATTAATTTGTGGCATGTTTTCTTGTGTTTATTTGTGATGCACATTTATTGTCAGGCTGAGGTCAAGTAAAAAGACATGAACTAGCTTGAATGGTCAGTTTTCTAGAAGATTTTTATGGTCCTATATGAATACTGTAGTACAAATACAATAAGTATTAAAATGTAACTCAATCTAAGGGTCTCAGTAATTTAAATCTCACTAATTATATATATGTCTTACAATCTTATAGTTGGTAGAAAAATAGATTTAATAATTCAGATACTATTCAAAGACTTTATAAGTGCTATTTATATGTATTTTAATTGTATTGGTTATATATTTGAATTTTAATGATAAAGAATGTAGAAAACAAGACCAAAAACCTCCTCCTTTTATACTCAATAACTCCCCCAATGAACCCCTTGATTTACCAGCTCTGTAAACAGTTAATGAAGCCTCATTCCAGCTAATAGACATGCCCAACAACATAAAGAGTAACCAGTAACATAATTAGAATTATATCACCCACCAAAATCCTGTAGTAATAGGGATAATCCATCAAAATTAAGGAATAAGTAAAAAATAGAGTATATGCGAGTTATACATTAAAATAAAGGACTAAAAAGGTAAAATTACTACTAATTATTACTCAATAATAAGTGGGATTAACAGTAGAAATTTTGTGGCTAATCATGACATTATACTATGTGAAATCCCCATTCAAAAATAACCAAAATTGGCTGAGAAACCACTTAAAAACCCAAAAAAGGGCATGAGATGTGGGGTAACTACATGCAGTCCTTGGCAGGAGCTTTCACGGGTAAATCTTTGACTAATTTAGGCAAATTTAAGCGTGGTAGTGAATTAAAGCGCCAAGATTGAGGTTATTAATGAAATTAGTGCATATAAAGAGGGTCAATGCATTTGTAATTGAGCTAGAACCCTAAATAAGCGCCTGTCATCTATTTTAGCGTGTTTCCCCACAGTGGGTATAGAATGTGGGGTAATTATGGTGTGAAAAAGCTAACTTTGCTAAAAATGAAGCTATTCACATGGGAAAAATGCAGGCAGTATGTGGCCAGTACACAGAAGCCATTTCTAGCATAAAAAACACCAAATTTGAAAAGTGTTATTTTTATGCATTTGAGTAGCCAAATAAATAGCCCTAATTAAGACAAATTGATCTGTCAAAGCGCATTTGTAATATTATTAAATCTATAGCATATATAGTCAACTTTTAAGTGATTTAAAGCGCATTTCTTGTTTCTTACATAAAATAATGAAAACAACAGCTTTGAGTCTACTTAAAAATTATGTAGCCTTATATTTAAGGTTCTTAGGATTACCCTAACATATTCTAACCTAATATTAAGTACATAAGACTTATAAAAGGTGGATATATGCATTTATATAAGGTGCTATAATGGCATATTTTGTATTTTATCATAAATTTACTTATGTATATTAATTGTGTACTCTAATTTATTGCTCCCATGTATAGTCCATGTGTTTAACATAACTTATAAGTACTTTTTACTCAGTCCTGGGGATATCCAGGCTGACATTTATTTTCTTGAAGTCTATTACTTTATCTTTTTGGCCTGCTCTGAATGACTTTTCTATTGTTGATTTATGCATTTTAATTGAAATTTGGCAATCTGGACCTCCTACCAGGATAAAATCCAGGGTGAGGTATTGCCTTTTTTTTAAAAAAAAATTAATAATTTAAGAAAAAAGTTAGAAAAAAAGCCACTTTTTGTATGTTGGACTTATAATTTTGAAATGAATATAAATTTTACATTAAACATATAGAAATTTACATGCTTAAACAGATGCATTTTAGATTAAAAACAAGAATTCAGCAATGTACCAGATTTTTATGGTACCTAATTACATTTTTTTTTTAAAAAAAAAAACATGACCAAGTAATGAAACATTTTTGTACATAAAACATATCTGGTGAAAAAAAAAGTTATGACACTCTTTAAAAAAGAAAAGAAAAATACAAATCTCATTTTTCTCAAAGTGATTTTTTCCACCTTGATCAGGGCACTGACTCAGTGAAATAGTTGTACCATCAACAAAACCAATACATCCTATGAAACCATTTACATGAATAACCTGAGATTATTAAACTTCATCTTTTTTGTTTGGAAAGAAAGCAATTGGGAACATAAGCAAAGAATAAAAGGGATGCTTCATTTTGTATAGCTATTAATTGAACCATAACCTAAATCAAAGATATTTTCCAAATGTTTCAAGGAAGCTCCATTACCATTAGAGTCCAAACAAAATAGTGTGATGGCCAGTTGTATTGAAGGATGAGGCTGTTTTTTTTTGAGAATTGTTGCAAAACAAGGGATGATCCTGAATAATCTCAACCAATTTAAGGAAAAATTCCTGGGAAGTCCTGAATAACTGTCTAAAACTAGGCAAAGATAGGTTAAGAAGTGTCTGGATGGTGTACTTGGGGGTATGAAGCACTTGAGGCTTTTTGTGAAGAAAGTAATGTTTCCTGGCCACTTTTGATAAAAAAATAAAATCTTCTTCAAGATCAGAATCAGAATTACAATCAGAGTCCAAGAGGAGATCAAGAGCTATGAAAGTCATTGCTTGATGTAGCTTACCACAATCTAGTGTGTTTCCTAAATCTGAACTTAGATAAGTGCAGATTTGAAAGTGTGGATTTTCCAGAACTGACACCCCCTATTGGTGTAATGATTATGCAACAGTTGTATGTAAAGTGCCCTACCAAAAATATGTGGACAGTCTTTTTTTGATGTCACTCACTAAATATTGCTCAGAAAAACTTCTAGTTTTATATTCTGGTTCAAAAGCATCTTTCTAATCGACATAATCATATATAAATACAAAAACACTATGTTAGAATAAAAAAATTAAATTGAAATCCAAAAATCAAATTTTTCAGCTACCATAAATAATTTTTTTAGTCAGATAAAATACATACCATTAGATAGCCCAGACATTATAGAATGTCTCCATAAAAGGAAAATTCAAAAAAAAAAAAAAAACTAATTATAAAATTTTCAAAAATAAAATAATTTTCCCCCTCTCCTCCACTCCTGTAAGTAACATTTTTGAAATTTGCATGTTGCAAGTGCCAACTGTGCTCTCACAGTCATTTCAAGGACCACACAGAGATCATAAACACTTTTTCACCTAATAAACCCAGCTAATGTATCTTGTTTTTGTTGTTTTCCTCCTTTCCTTTCTTATATATAATTTTTTTTTCTTTAGATGTCAAGAGGTTGTGAAAAAAATATTGACCTTTCATCTGAGACAAAGTGGCAAATTGTTGTTTTATTCAAGGGGGATGTGCCAAGCTGGAGAATCTGTGAAATTTTCGATTTGAGGCCTTCAACTTTATCTAACCTTTTTGAACATTGGAACAAATGAGGCACTGTTGAAATAGCTACCTGATCTGGATATCCTCATAGGATTCAGAGTCAAAACCTCTGTCAACTTGCAGATATTGTCTCTAGTGAATGCAAACAAAAACTCTCAGAAATTACTGATTCACTAGCAACCCCTGCTTCATCTAGCACTGTCAGAAGAGGAATTCACTCACTTGGTTTCAATAAACATGTTGCAGTAAAGAAGCCTTTTTTCACCAAGGCCCATAAAGCAAAACAATTGAAGTTTTCTAAAGATCATGCTCACTGGAATGTTAAAGATTGGAGATAGATCATCTGGTCAGATGAATCATCATTTGAGATAGGAAAAAGTTCATCTGATATTCTAGTTAGGCATAGAAAAGAAGAAAAATATATTGATCAATGTCTTCGAACCGCATTCAAGAGTGGAAAAACATCAACAATGGTTTGGGGTGCATTTTTTAACAAAACAAAACTTTCCCTCATCTTTCTGCTTCCTAAACAGAGAAAATCAGCCGATTTCATCAAGAATGTATACAAGAATACTCTTGTTCCTTTTCTTAAGAAAAAAGACCCCCAACATATCCTAATTTTAATGGAAGACAATGCCCCTGTGCACAAAGCCCTTGCATCACAAAACTTCCAAGAAGACCATAAAATTAATAATATAGCCTGGCCAGCTCAATCTCCAGACCTCAATCCTATTGAGAATGTCTGGAAAGCTCTCAAATGTGATGTGCAAGATAAATACCAGCTTAAAAATGAAAGAAAAATGCAACAAGCAATAAAACAAGTTTGGGATGACTACCCAATAGCTCAATTAGAAAATTTAGTTAACTCAATGCCTTTGAGGATGAAAATGGCCATTGATAACCATGGAGGATCAACTTGTTGGTATCTTACAGGAGTGGAGGGGAGGGGAGGGGACTTATTTTATTCTTGCAAATTTTATATTTAATTTTAATTTTAATTTTTTTTTTTGAAATTTGCTTTTATGGAGACATTCTATAATGTCTGGGCTATCTAATGGTATGTATTTTATCTAACTAAAAAAATTATTTATGGTAGCTGAAAAATTTGATTTTTGGATTTCAATTTAATTTTTTTATTCTAACATAGTGTTTTTGTATTTATATATGATTATGTCGATTAGAAAGATGCTTTTGAACCAGAATATAAAACTAGAAGTTTTTCTGAGCAATATTGAGTGGGTGACATCAAAAAAAGACCATTCACAGACTTTTGGTAGGGCACTGTACAGTGGCTGGCAACAAGTTTTTGCCACCACCTATTTTTTTTTTCCACTGCCATTTTTCTTTCCTCAATACCACCACCATATTAAGTTGTTCTTGTAATGCTCACTTAATTAAATCATCATTTTCATTCCACAATGTCCACTTTGAGTACTAAAAAGCAACACCTAACTGAAGAAATGAAAGGTATCATTGTTAGCATGTGGATTGGGGGCTGCAACAAGTCTTTTATTTCCTGCCATCTCTCCCTCCCAAATTCCACAGTTTTCTCAGTCCTTGAAAGATATTCTGCCTGGGGTACCATCAAGTCTGCATGTCTTCCAAAGCGGCTAGTCATCTATCATGTTTTTTTTTTTTTTTTTTTGGGGGGGGGCTTTGTCAACATTACCACAGTCTCCCTTGTGGTCCTCTCTTTGCTACGTCAAACATCAAACACAATGATGGAAGTGTACCACAGGCCCCTCATACCCTTTTTGGAAGCAAATGGCCTTCACTGTGAACTTCTCCTTTTGGAGAACAACACTCCTATTCACACATCTAAACAAACTTAAGCATTTTGTGATCTAGTGAACTTGAAGAAAATGAAATGGCCTGCCCAATCACCTGGTTTGAATCCAATTGAGAATCTTTGGAAAGTAATGAAGACAAATATTCATCAGTTTTATAACCTAAATATGAAAGTAGAAATGATGAAAGCCTTACATTTAGCTTGGGAGGACCTTCCAGCCAACATGTTAGATAATTTGATTAAGTCTATGTCACAAAGGATGCAGGCAGCAGTAGAAGACTCTGGGGGGCCTACTTATTGATGAGCAGGGCAAGAGTTCTGTTGATATGATGATTAGATAGTTAGAATGTAGATATTCTGTTTAGCTATGATACACATTTCCAATGAAAACTAAGTGGTAGTTTGAGAGAAATGAGTGTTGAAAAAAAAAACTCATGGGGTGTTGAAAACTTGTTGCCGGCCACTGTACACATGAACACTCACCTAACAATTACTGCACCATTTTTGTGCCTCAAAGCAAAACAATCAGGTGTTGGAATGTTACGTAAGTAATTACAAATAGAGAACATAAAAAAAAAAAAAAAAAAAAATTACCTGTGAAAACCAATCATATATATATCTGCATCTTTCCATTGGATCTTGTTCAGCATAACCCTCTTTTGTGATTTTTTTCTTATAGATATTGAAATATTTAGTAGTCACAGCGGACGGACAAGGTGAAAGGAACGTGTTAATATAAAATATTCAAGAAAGCAGAAGAGCAAACTTGTGATAAAGAAGAGTTGTGATTATTCAAATTTCATAAACTTGAAGCTATACAATTTTTAAGGGTCCTCAGTTTGATTGTCAAGGACAACACTGGTGAATAACTTATTGGGAGGCCTGCTAGTTACTTGCTGGAGAGAGAAAAGCAGAAAAAAACAAATTAGTCAACACCATGAAAGACAGAATGTATGAGCCCTTAGTACATAGCCCTGACACTAAAACACTAACAACAATAATTTTCACTCCATCTTCCACTGATTTTATTCTTTTTTATCTCAATATTTATCAACATCTTCATCTTCCTTTTTAATAATCTTCTTCCCTTCTTCCCTTTCTCACTTGCCAACTCATCTATTCACTCATGTCTTTAGCTCTCTCTCCTGAAGCTGAACAGTCCACTCCTCCCCCAGATCTCATCCTCCCCCAGTCAACATGCTACCCTCTTCCTTCTTCCTTACAGCCCATCACTTCTAGTTCTTTTACTATCGATCCTTTTTTACAAGCCTTGACTCCTTCTTTTCATCTGACTTCTTCTCCTTCTGATGTCTCCCTTCGTCAAGATGCTTCAACTTCTCAATCATCTTCACACATTCCACAATCTTTATCTTCTAACCCTGCTCCTGTTTCTTTCCAACATTCGCCATCTTCCGGCCCTCTGTCTTCATCTTCTCCGATTCCTGGTCTTCACTTGGTCAACCCTCTCAACCCTGTCGCCAAAAGTCCCCACCAACAACCCTCACCCCTCCCATCACCATCATCATCGCCCACACCACCGACACAGCACAAGGAACAGCAACAGCAACAGCAACAGCAACAGCAACGTTTACAAGCACCCAAACAACCTTTGGTACCCCCTAAGTCTTCGGCTTCTTCACTTCCCCTCCCTCCTCCTCGTCGCAGGATGACTTTACCGGTCAATGAAACATTAAATCAAGCTGCCCCTCTACCCTTTGGTACTGTCAACTCTCTAGCCGAGCTTGCTGATCCACCTCCCGGTCAGCAACCCAACTATCCTTGGTGGACTATTATCCGCGCGGCCATTATGGGGAGTCAATATGGGATGCTAACTCGTGATGGGATTTGTAACGCAGTGAAAAGGCGATGGGCTTATTTCCGGCATTGCAACAGCTCGTGGAAGTCCGCGATTGGCCACAATTTGAGTGTCAAAGAATGTTTTGTGCGAGTGTATGTGCATGATGCAGGCAATGTTAGCTACTACATCGTAGACACAAGTATCAATCCCGCTAAAGGAAGGCTGTCAAAGTCAGTTCAATATCTTCCATCCTCTCTCTGTTCACTTTGTCTTCTTTTGATTGGAAGCTGACTCAGCTACTCAATTACTTTCTTTCAGGGCTAAAACTACAACAAATCAATTAGATCGGGGCAATATTCCAATCATTGCTCGTTGCCCTGTTTTACCAAGCAACATCAGTCTTTCAACCCAGCCTCGATGGTCCCCTGCGATAGCTGCCATTCGTAATGCAAAACTGGCCTCTTTAAGAGCTTCAACTCCTCTAGGACTTCATTATTCTACTCTGAAATTATTTAATATTGAAGGGGATGCACACAAGAGGCGGCGAGACCGGCAACTTGATAGTAGAAATGATAAAAAAGACCGAGATGAAGAGGTGGTTGGTGAGGATGACGAAGAGGATGATGATGATGATGATGATGATGATGATGATGATGATGATGACGACGATGACGATGACGATGATGATGATGATGATGATGATGATGACGATGATGATGATGATGATGATGATGACGATGACGATAATGATGATGGAAAGCAGTATTGCCCAAATATGCACGCTACGCCACCACGTGGTATCTCCCAACTTGTAAAACTGGTTCCTTGTAAGGACAATCTAAGGGGTCCCTCTGGATTGAGATTAGGCTCATCCCTGAGTGCTATTCTCACTTCTTCAAAAAACTCACCCAAGTCTAGGCATTTAGCCACATGGGCATCCGCACAAGTCAAGCGACCTCAGCAGATGTCCAGCCTATCACAAACAACATCTTCCATTCTACCTGCCGCATCGTTCCCAAGTCTTAGATGCACTCAAACCTCAGTGTTGCCTCAGTCATCCCAAGACTTATCTTCAAAATCTTCCCCTTCATGCGAGAACTCGCTTGCTTTGATTTTACAAGAGCAGGTGGCCGCAGCTTTAGCAGAAATTTCTGCAAACCCACCATTAGCAAACGATTCTAATGACCTGGATCATACCAATCAAAATTCTTTATGTTCTGATTGTCCAGAGCCTGCCTCATCAGAAACCCACGCAATCAATGATGAGTCCAATAAACATACCGACAATAATGATAGCATTACACATAGCAATACAGCAACTCTTGATCTCAATGGCATCATCCAGCAAATTAATGCCAAGGTTGAAAAAGATTTGGAAGGTAATGAAGAATCAAGTGATGATGAAACTGATTCAAATCTTGATTTCGAGTCAATTTTAAAAGCCTCCCAAGCCATGATACCAAGTTTGACAAGTAATTCTGACAACCCGCATCCCTCAAAAATCGATGATCCTGGAATGGCAGTGGACAAAAAACGTAAACCTCCGGAAGATCTAGGAAATTGGCTTCAATCCTTGATTGATAAGGCTCACGCCGCAGCATCTACTGCAAGTATAGTATGTGGACGGCAAAGTGAGGCGGGTTTGACTTCATCTGATAAACAGTCAAATGCTGAACCAGAGGCAGGGAATGAAGATGAGGATGAACTAAATTGTCTTGAATATTTGGACAATGAAATTGCCAGAGCTCTTGCTGAAGCTCAAAATAATCCTCAAACCATTGAACTTCCTCACATTCAAGACCTTAATAAGGAAAAGCCCCCCCAGACTATTGGTGCTGCTTTGGAAGGTGTGGAGCTCACAGTAACCGGAGATATCCCAGTCCATCCAATATCATCACCACATTCATCTTCTGCCCCTGTTATTTCGCGATCGCCCTCAGCTGTCGGTGGTCAGCCAAGCTCGCACAATTCAATTTCGAACAAACCTTTTCGGGATTCTTGTACTAGGCCGCAACAATCTCACAGCACTCCTATGCTTGATCGGCGTACGCGAGCCTCAGGCACCCGGAGTGTGGGAAAAAAACTCAACCTTCCGCTTCCAAGTGCCCATACCCGCAGTTATTCTCAAACCTTTACGCAAATAAGCCAAGAAGAGGACCTTACGGCTCTAGCACCCAGTTTACTAGAATCTATCAAACCTGTTACTTTAGGGCGTCCTAGAAGCACATTTCCTGAATTAGCAAAGGAAGCTATTCAAACTCATCCTGGCGGTAAAATGACTGCAGCTGAAATTTTTAAAGTGGTGGAGAAAAAATACCCGTAAGTAGTCAGGTTATGATCGATCATCTCACAAATATCGCAAGATATTATTATCTGTAACTCACAACCTTTGGTCGATAATTGATGGTAAATCTTTTTCATCATTTTAGATATTTTGTAACTGCCCCAGAATCATGGAAGGCAACGATGAGAAACGTTCTGACATCCCATTCGTGTTTTGTTAAGATACCTAGGCCTGCAGCTGCACCAGGCCGGGGTGATTGGTGGTCAATAGTTGATTTGCCTTTATGTTGAGTTCCTAGATCGCTTGATAGTTCATTTTCATTGATTGTAATCTATAAATAGCTAATGATTGAATGGTTGGATAATTATTAGGGAAAAGACGACGCACAACAGCGAAAGCAAAACAAGATGAAGATTTTCTTGGGAGACATATGAGAGAGAAACAGCAAAACCTCTTGGCGCCAGATGTTCCCTCTAATTAGAACTTCAGCCCGCCGCCAAGCAATCACACAAATTACAAAAATCCTTCTAGGACTAAATAAAAAAATTGAATGATCTTGTTGTGGTTTTCATATATATATATATGATTCCGCCAGTCTATGTCTTTTAAATTTCTTTGTAGAAATCAATAATGAATTGTTTATTTTATCTCATTTAATTCTTGTGATCATAGTTTTTCATTTAATTCTTATATATATATATATATATATATATAGATAGATAGATAGATAGATACCTACTAAAATGTTATTATAGCCCCCACAATCATTTGAATTTTGTGAAATTTTTTACTTTGTATATATATATATATACAAGTTTATTTTGTTTTCGATCCAAAAGAATGCGGGTTATGGGGTTTATGTTTCTCTCTTGTGTAAGGTATGAGAGAGGACATATATGATGAGTAGAGTGTGAGGATGAGTGAATGAGTTTTGGTAAGGAGTTGAAGATGATTTGATGAGAAGCATTTGGGTAAATCATGTTCTTGGGACAGCTAGTGTGAACTAGATGTCTAATATTATTGTTTTTGTCATCTTTTTTTTTAATAATATTTTAATTTTTAATTTTTTAATCTTTTAATTAAATTTTTTTAGATTTTTAGATTTTTTTTTACTTTACTTTATTTTTAAATTTATTTTATTTTTATTTTTAGATTTTTAGATTTTAAGATTTTAAGATTTTAAGATTTTAAGATTTTAAGATTTTAAGATTTTAAGATTTTAAGATTTTAAGATTTTAAGATTTTAAGATTTTAAGATTTTAAGATTTTAAGATTTAATTTAATTTTTTTTTTTTTTTTTTTTTTTGGTCATGATGAATTTGTTTGTGATTGTGGTGATGATGATAACCTTATTTGATACTTGTGATCAAAGTTTTATTTTTTATTTTTATTTATTTTTTTAACTCATATACTGCTGCTCAAAGTATTAAAAGTATCTAGTCTATGCCAGGCTGAGGTCAAGTAAAGAGACATGAATAGCTTGATTAGTTAGTGGTCTAGAAGATTTTAATGGTCCAGTATGAATTGAGTTGTCCAAAATCCAATTAAGTATTAAAATATAATTCAATATAATGGTCTCAGTAAATTAATCTCACTAAATTATCAATTGGCTTACAGCTTACACAGTTGGTAGAAAAAATAAAATAAAATTGATGGCTTTAATAAAATATTTTAAAAAAACTTGTACAGTACTAATGAATATGATTTGTAATTGATTGCACTTATGTAGGGAAGTGGTGCAACCACCAATTGCAAGCCATAAACTGACCTTGAAAATCACAATGCACAGATCACAATGTGATGCTGAAGCTACCTGTGTCCTGTGACAATGCTAAGTGTTGCTGCACACTCCTTTCACTATTTGATGCTCATTTTACAAACAGTGTAGACAATCCTATAGTACTAGCTATAGGCCTTGACCAAGGGAGTTGGAGAAAAACCAGAGAGAAAATCCCCTGTCCCTTTAGAAAAATAGAGTGAGATTTACTTGCTAAAGTAAGTTGGTTCCTGTTTGCTAAAGCCCCTTTTTCAACACACTTGACTGCTTGATGAGCCAAGAAAGTAGTCACCAGACAGACTACCAGACCAAAGAACTGAAATGTAGACCAATGTTCACACCAGAGAAAGCAAAGATACTTGATGTAGGCTGCAAATCCACACCAGAGACAGCAATAATACTTGATATAGCTTGCAAGACTATACCAGAGAACCTGTTGCCAAAGTTGAGTTAAATGAAGAACTAACCTTGCAACAAACACAGCCAATTGTGGCCAAAAAACAGTGTAAACTGAGTGAGGAACAAAGATATCACCTCCGGATGGTTGTATGATAATTAAAGTTGCCCCAAACTGTCTTATTCACTATGTACACACAGACCACTATCTAAGAGCCCATGCACACCAACGAATTTGGCACCTGTACCAGCCAAATTGAATAAAAACCTTCCAGAAGCGCTCCCCAACCTTCTAAAACAGAGGCGGGCAGGCCGCCCGACGTCAGAGGTGCCGCCTGAAGCGGCCCAGCCTCCCTGAAGCCAGAAAACCAATAAAAACACCTAATCTACTTAGAAAAATTAGCTACAACTACTAAAACCCTTAAAAAACAGAATTACGCTATACCAACATTGAGACATGAAATATAGAGCTAAATTAGCCCTATCCAATGGTACTAAGTACTTAACCCTAAGACTTAAGGTTAGCCCGTAAAACACGAAAAACAAAATTAAACAGCTATCTTTGTAACTGAAGAATGAGGAAATGACCCCTTAAAACTTAGAATATGAAAAATATAATCAGGACATGAAATATATAGAAAAATCGGGGCTATCCAATGATAGTACCCACATACCGGAAGTCCCAATATTCACGGAATAAAACCAGAAAAACACCCAATTCTTCAACAGATGCCAATTAAGACATGCACAAACAGCGCCAAACAACACAAAAAAGGCCCCTGCCAATGTTGGAAGATCACATCCTCCCTCCAATTCAGAATTTCCACATTCTTTCTTCATCAAACCACCATGTTCAACTTTCTTCCCAAATCTACCTCTGAAATGGGTCCTTGCCAATACTGCATTGACAATAATCTAATCTGCACCATCACACCTCCTGTCCATCCATACAGAACGTCCTGTGATGTCTGCCAATCCAGAAAAAAGACCTGCTACAGACCTGGTCCATTATCTTCTGCAACAGCTTCACCTCCACCTCAACCTGGTTCATCTTCTACCAGCATCAAAAGATCTAGGCCATCCATCTTGATTCCCAGATTAATCAAAAAGCTACAACCTTCCCAGAAGAGTGCCAAAACCACTAAAACAACAAGTTCCACCATCCCTGGTCCATCTGATGGTAAAAACTTCCATTTCTTCCTTCCACTTTATAAAACTGATGGCTTCTCAGTTCCTCCATCTTCTGACAGTGATGATAACAATGTAGGATCCCTTGAACCACCAACACCAAACCACTTGCCTGCAATTAAGGCCAAGTTCCAACAACACACATCTCAATAGAAACACCTTCTGCTTCACTACTTCCAATCCACTCCTGCTAGAGATCCACAGGACATTGAGAACAGAAGACACCTCATTCACCAGTCCAAGGCTAATTCTGAACACTTCATTTCATCTCTTGATTCCCTCTGTAATTCCACTAGTACTTGAGCTTGATTCAGAAAAGAAAAATTGACCACACCCTCTATAGGATGTAACCACAAACAACCCTCAGTTTTAAGTCTTGGGGGACCATCCTCATTTTATAGTCTTGGGGGACTCAAAAACCCTCAGTTTAAAGTCTTGGGGGACTCAAAAACCTAAATCATAAACCCAGAACTAGAGATCAACCACATTAAGACACAGAGAAAAAACTAACATTCTGGGGTAATTGTGAATAGAGCTGCCAGCCCATCAATTACCCCCAAACTTGCCTTTGCTAAATTCAGAGGCTCCCCCTGTGGATACCCTCTGCCAATCTTTCAAACCCATTCCAACAACAAAAACCCATTCCTCAGTTTATAGTCTTGGGGGACTACACCATCAAACAATCCTCAGTTTAAAGTCTTGGGGGACTAACACAGTGTTCAGTTTAAAGTCTTGATGGACTATTCTTGAAACCATAGATTTTTCAGTTTAGAGTCTTGATGGACTATTCTTGAAACTCCTTGAAACCAGCCAGTTTAAAGTCTTGGAGGAATACCAGATCCACAGTAGTAAAAATAAATTCTTGAAATAATAGATTTTTCAGTTTAGAGTCTTGATGGACTACCAGAATTTTGCATAAAATAGATGCAGCCAATTTCATACAGAATACACCTACAGCCAACCTGCTGAACTTCCACCTTCACTTCATCATCTACCCATCACTGACAAAAATCTCCTTCTTATCTCTTTCCATCATCTTTTCTCACCACAGATTATGGCTGGATCCCCTGATTTTGACCCCTCCAATCTTCCTTGCTTCACTGCTCCCAAGGACTATGCCTGCAAGCAGTGCATCCACATGTGCAGACCTTGCACATTCACTCTTCCAACTCCTGAAGCCAAATTCTACAACAGAGCCTGTGATTCTTGCTACTCCAAAAAAAATAAATGTCCCAGAGATGCCAACTAACCTATTCCTCCTCCTTCACCTTCTCATAAATACCTCTCCAGATCCCCTACCAGATCCCCAGAGCTTGGTCCAGCCTCTTCATCTTTATCCTCAGCACCATCCAGAAGATCCCAGAACTCAGTTTCCAGAACTCTCCCAAAAAGGCCTGCTTTAACTTCCCAAGAAACAGCTTTTATCTCCGCTAAATTAGCTCCAAAAGCTTCAAAATCAGCTCCTAGGCTTCTAGACCATGTCCAGGCAGCCTGCCCGCCTCACTAGACAGTGAAAATCAGGCTCAAAACCTCCAAAAACAACCAGAAAACAGCCAAATTCCTACAATCAACAAAAACAACTCCACGCAGCCACCTCCCACTGCTCCAAGAGCAATGCAGCCAACCTCTCCAAGGTCCAAAAACTCCAAAATTTCCCAAACTTCTAGGAGACCTGCCAGAGGACCCCAGGAAGAAAGCAGAGCACCCAACACCGCACCAAAGCAACAACTTTGCCCTCAGTTAAGGCAACAAAACTACACCTCTCCTCTTTCAGCCAACTATTCTTCTGACAGTTCCATTCTTTCAAAAGCATCATCCAGAAGAGATCAATCTGCTTCCAGATCACCCTCTCCTGCCCCATCTTATAACAACCCTGGTACTCCATCTCCAGCACCCCATCCAACTGAATCAAGCAGAAATATTAACAACAGCAACAACAGGCTTGCTGCTCCAACTAGGCCCCAGGAACATCAGCCTCCTAGTTCACCTTCTCAAAACCTTTCAGAGGAAGACCAAGAGAATACATTTCTTTCCCTGATTGATCCACCTACTATCACCATTCCAAAATCTTCAGAAGTCCGAATGCTGGCCACTTAAAAATTTGATGAGCTTCCAATCTGTAAGTACCACATTAATTCATCCAATTTCTTCAACAAAAATAATTACTGATCCAATTCTTCTTGTCTAGTTGGCACCCCTCCTCCTGAATCTACTATTGGAGTTGGCCAACCTATAGAAACTTCTTTGACCCTGGATTATGGAGACATGAAACAACACCTCAGCACCATGTGTTCAAACATGCTGAAAGCCTTTGCCCTCCATGGACCTTTAAATGACTTTGAGAAAACCTTGAGGAAACAACTATTGGACGACCACTGGAAGATGTCTAGGATCATTAAACACACCTTCCAACAATCCATTCCTGCCTCCTCTTCTTCTTCCTCTACTGAACTTCCATCCAAACCCATTCCTGCCCATTATAATCCATATAATCTCTCCAGCAGGATACACTTCAAAGAACACAGTGCTTCCCACAACCCCAACAAAAAAAAAACGACATCATAATCTGGACCAGCCTCCAGAAACTTCATCATCCAGACATTGAGCTCCTGCAAAAAGATTAAAAACATAATAATAAATAAATAAATAAAATTTAATAACTATAAATTCTAATTTTTTTTTTGAACAATCTACTAACATACTAAAATTAAAAATTGATAAATAAAATAAATATTAAATGAAATAAAATAAAAGATAAAAAATAATATAAATGGTATCCCCCAGCCAATTGATGAGCTGATCCCCAGATACCTTGCCCACATCCAAGTGCACCTTGATGTGGATACACCTTAAATAATTTAAATGATTTGAAATAAGAAACATAAATTAAGGGTAATAATGAGAATAAAAAAAATGACATTAATGAAAATAAAAATAAAAATTAAATAAAATGATAAAATAGCATTGCCCTGCCAATTGACGAGCCTTTCCCCACCAATGCTTGCCCACATCCAGGTGACCCTGATGTGGTAACACCCTATATTTTTGATTTTATAATTTTAACTACCCACATAAAAAAATTAAAAGAAAAAAAGAGAAAAAAGAAAATAATCTGAAACTACTATCTAGCAAAATCATAACTAAATAATCAAAGAAAGTCCAGCTCCATGGATGGTCCAGTAAGAGAAAGTCCCGTCCATAGAAATAATCACTGGGTGGGCTCCCTCCAATATGTAAAAATGATGGGAGACCACCAGTGATCCACCACCAACCCAAAAAAACCAAAGATAAAGAAGCCAGTCCCAAACCAGTTTAAAGTCATAGTGGACTTGCAACCTGAATAATAAACAACAGAACTAGAATTCAACTAGGAAAAACAAAAGACTTGAGAAAGACATTCTGGGGTAACTGTTCTCCAGAGCAGCCAGCTCATCAGTTACCCCCACACTTGCCAAAATAAAATCTAGAAGCCCCCCCTGGGTACGTTCTAACAGAAACACAACATCCAACACAATAAACCAAAACTAATAAGAGTGAAGAGTCGAGCACTTGAAAACCAAAGGAAATTCCAGTTTAAAGTCATAGAGGACTAAAACCTGTGAAAAGAAACCAATACTAGGGTTCAACCAAATTAAGAGAAAGGGTTGGAAACAAAAAATCTGGGGAACTGTTCTACAGAGCAGCCAGCCCATCAGTTACCCATACACTTGCCAAGATCAAATCTAGAAGCCCCAACCATGGGTACCTTCTAACAAAAAGTTTACAACACAAAAGTTGCTCTGCAACACCAAAAATTCCAAAATTTAAAGAACTTTCCATAGTTTATCCTCATTGCCGATTCAATCTTCTTCATGTCTAGTGCCTCTGGGATAAAACCTCTTCACCTGATCTGCAGACACTCTCTTCTTTAAGACTGCACCATCCAACTCTTCCAAAACATAAGAGCCTCCAGACACCTAAGATCTTACTCTGTAAGGTCCATTCCATCTGTCAGCAAACATTTTTCCCCACTGACTCTCCAAATTTCTATTATAAACCAAAACCAAACAACCAGGTTTCAAGGGATTCCTGAGTCTGTGAGCCAACTTCTTGTTCCAGTATCTGACTGATTGATTCCTAATCTTCATCATTCTAGAGTATTCCTTCTCTTGACATTACTCTCTACATTCCAACTGTTGCATCCTGGCACAGAGCAATTCTTATGTTGAGTGCACCTCATCCCAATCAATTCCAAGATAAGAGACAGCTTCCAAGTCCACTGGTAGCACAGCTTTCTGACCAAACATTAACTCATAAGGTGAATAGCCAGTTGTCCTCTTCACAGTGACCCTATCAGCAAATAACACCAAGGGTAAATAATGCCTCCATTTTTCAGCACTATCCCCACACATCTTTACCAAAGCATTCTTGATAACTTGATGGCCTCTTTCAACCATGCCTTAAGCTTCAGGATAATAAGGTGTAGCCACTCTAACTTTAGAGCCAACACTAGTCACAGCTTCTTTAAATTTGGCACCAAACTCTGGCCCACCATCAACTGTCATCAACTTCATCAACCCATACCTATAAATTCACTCCTTCTTCAAAAACTCTGCCACATTCTTGGCAGTCAAACTAACCAGAGGCACTGCCTCAACCCAACCAGACAAATCATCCCTGGCAACAATTAAGTATTTATACCTGCCCTCTTTAATATGGACAGCATCCAGACTGACTCTTCCAAAAACAGTTGATTCACCAGTAGAACGGCCAACCTCTTTAGGTTTCAAGTGACTTCTTCTTTGACATTCTTTGCAAGATTGAACCCAACCCTGCACAGACAACTTCATACCTGGCCACCAAAATCTGTCAGCTACTCTTCTATAAGTCTCCCCAAAGCCTCTATGACCAAGGTCTTCATGCAAAGACTTCAACACAACTTCTTGACCCCTCTTCTGAGTCACCACAACTCGAGGATTAGGATGTCTCCTCCTCATCAACCTTCTTCCTGACACATAAAATCCAGGACTCTTCTTCTTGATTTCCACCCAAGTATCATCATCACAACTATCTGGCCTCTCCAAGGTCAACAGATATTCCACCATAATAAAATAAAACCCAGACTGACCCCAGGTCTCATCTTCAAAATCCAACAAAACAACATCCAAGGGTACAACTCTGTCATCAAAATAACCAGTGTGAACATGAGCCAATTGACCAGCCCAACTAGGACACCAATCCTTAAATTTTGGCACATCCTTCTCTTTCCACTGAATCTTGTGAGAATCCAGTTCACTAACAAAAACACAATTTTCCAAATTTGAGCTGTCCCAAACAACAACTCCATCTTCTTCAACAAAAACATCCTGATCATCAGAATCAAGATCAGATCCAGCCAGTTTAGCCTCTTGGGGGAGGTCAGAAAAATCTTCAGCACCCTTTGTGCTGGCCCTAACCACTGGAACATCTTCATCAAACTCTTCAGCCTCAGAATCTTCATCTGTAGGTGGCCTCCTTGATAATCCATCAGGCATTGTAAAAGTTTTGCCTGTTTTGTGTACCAGGTCAAAAGAAAAATGTTGAATAAATGCCACCCACCTAGTCATTGGAGCATTTGGAAGACTAGGTGTATTGATCATATGAACCAAAGATTTTGCATCCACCTGCAGCTCAAAATGCTGCCCCTACAAAACCGTCTGTAGCTTCTTTAAAATTTTTGCTACACCACACAATTCCAACTTAGGTTGAGAATACCTAGATTCCACCTCATTAAACACCACAGACTCATATTGTACTGGCCTGACCCTCCCAGTTTTATCTTCCTGAGACAAAACAGCACCAGCAGCAATATAGCTTGAGTCCACTGCCAGATAAATTTTTCCAGAACCAACACCATAATCCAACTTGTGAAGAACAATATCTTCCCCAACAACTTTTTTCAACTTCTGAAAAGCCTCTTCACACTCTTCAGTCCATTCCCAATCTGCAACTTTCCTGGTCAACCTCCTTAAAGGTGAAGCCAACAAAGAAAAATCCTTAATAAAAATCCTGACATATAAATACACACCCAAATATCCCCTGACTTCAGTAGTATTTTTATGCCTTGGCCATGACTGAATTTTATTAATCTTTTTCTTTGCCATAATCCTTCCCTCCTTACATACCATATGACCCGGAATTTCCAAAGCAGGAACACAACAACAGAATTTCAACCCTGAAATGGTCAAACCAGCCTCTTCAATCCTAAACAACACTCTCTCGAGAGTTATTGCATATTCCCAAACAAACCTCCTTATGCCAGGGTTCTCTGCTAACACCTCATTATCATAATCAGTGGATGATCCTTTAATTCCACCATCATCAATAAAAATACCAGCATGAGTAGGAACCTCATCCTGCAAAATCCAAGCCATCTGTGCTTGATATACTGCCACTGAATTAGTTGCTCCTTGAGGCAACCTAGTGAGCTGAAATCTTCCCAAAGGAGTCTCAAAAGTTGTGAGAGGCCTTGAATCCGTATGAAGTTCCCTCTCATCATAACCACCCATAATATCACCCAAACCATAACACACCCTTCCAGAAAAAGCTTCAACAAAATCCTCTGCACTTGGTGGCATACCAGTGTCCTTGATAGTGACTCTATTCAAGGCTCTAAGATCATGAACCACCCTCAACTTTCCATTCTGCTTCTTTACACAGAAAACTGGACTTGAGTAACTGGATGTTGATTGTTTGTATAACCCAGTCCTGACTCTTTCCCTAACAATCTCCACAAAATCCTCTCTGATAGCAGCTGGAATTGGAATAGGTTTGATTTGCCAAGGTTCATGACAAACCACAGGAATCAAGTAAGGTTCCCCATAAGAGTGCTTCAACACACCCCTTTCCTCCTCAACAAAAGTCACAGCTTTTTCCCTTAGCACAATAACGTGCAACAACAACTTCTTTTCTTCTTCAGACAACCACCCATCAGGACCAAAATTAAAAACTTTCAACCTTTCCACAGTCACCATAGCCATCTCTAAAAATTCTGGAGGATTCTTCACCAAAGGAGTACAGTACAGATCTCTTGACAAAGGAGGTCTCTTCAAGGGCGGATTCAAACCCACAGGCATAGGCTCATTGAAAGGCCTAATCTTCTGCATTACCTTCTTATACTTTGTCACTCCACCTTCAACTTGAGGGATATTCAGGAAATCTTCACCACCAGACCTGGAACAAAAACCAAGGGTTTCCCCATTGCTCACATGTGTGGCCAAGGTAATGTTTTTGAAAGGTGTAGAAGAAACCCTAGCGGTGCACAATTGGGAGGACTTACTTTTAGACCCCAAACTCACCACTCCAAAACTTTTCTGCAATTTCAAATCTTCATCTTCACTTCTGTCTTCCAAATCTTCAAATCTTGATTCATCTTCAGAATCAACTCTTTTAAAATTTTGCAGTTTATCCTCATGCTGGAGGCCCAAAAATTGATCTTGATGATCTTCTTTCTTCATCATTTTCTGCAGTTTAACCTCATGCTGGAGGCTCAAAAATTGATCTTGAAGATCTTCACAAAAATATTTTGAATCTTCTTTCTTCATTATCTTCCAATTCTTTTCTTGATTTTCTTGAATTATCTTGAAATTTTTATCTTCTTTTCTTGAGTTTTCTTCTGTCCTACAAAAATAACCAGGGGTTTCCCCAATGCTCACAGGTGTGGCCCAGGTAATTTTTTTAAAAGGTGTAGAAGAAACCCTAGCAGTGCAAAATTGGGAGGACTTACTTTTAGACCCCAATCTCGCCACCCCAAAACTTTTCCGCATATCTTTCAATAAAGATATATAGCAAATCTTCTTCCTTGAGCTTTAATTAAAAATAATTGAAAATATTGAGAGAGAACAGAGACTTGATAAAAAACTTGATGAATACTTGCAGAGAAGAGAAACATTAAAGAGAGAAAGTTGAAAATCCACTTGGTATATCTCCAAGGGAGCTGACCTACTACAACCTGGGATTTCCTCATCTTGGGGAGAGGTTGTAGCACTAGAGTGATCAGCCCTCATTACTCTAAAAAAGACAGACTCTCAATAGAGCCTGAGTCACACTCCAAAAAACCAGAGGCGGCACCCACTTCTTCCCTTCTCCTGCAACAATCCATGCACTGGCACATTTAAGATAAACCAGGCCTGGTCTCCCAACCATCCTCTCCAGGGGATGATAACCTCATGTGAAGTCTCTTTCATCTTCACCAGTCAACTCCAAACTGATTCCCAAATCAAATTGATAACCAATTCTTGCCTGAAAATCCATCAAGAATGGCCCACCCAAAACAGCTATAACTGTTCCCTTAGCAATATAAAAATGAACCTTCCCTGAGGCTCTGCCAACATCTAACTTCACAAACTCAGAAGTTCCAACCAATTCAGTGACATGGCCACTGATCCCTCTCAAATTCCCACCAATACCAGTTTTGATGGGAAGGCCCAAATGAGTTGCCTCAAACGAAGAAATCAGGTTTATCTGAGAGCCTGAATCCACCAATGCCCTTGCCTCCCTGCCATTCAGAGTGACATTGACATAACCCAGAGGAGCAGAAAAATGAGTTTCAAACCCCTCACCAAACTTTTCAGCAGAATCACAAATGTATTCCATCTCTCCAGAAGAAACTCTTCTCCTGGTCAACAAATTTTTCTGTCTATCAGCCAACCCTGGACTGATAGCATACAATTCCCCATAAGAAAGGAAAACCTGACCCTGATTCATCCTTTCCAGGACAGAGTCCATAACATTAACTTGACCAGAAACTACTGGCCTCTCAAAGTGAGCTCTTTGCTTCACTACCTTGGTCCTAAAAGCTTCTTGAGGGCCAGAACCACCAACAGATTTACCATTAACAGGAAACAACCCAGATCCCTCACCAGAACCTCTAACTCCAGCAGGCTTTGGCAATGAAGCCAAAGGGACATCCTCCTCAGAGTCAGAATCAACCTCCATTGGCATTGGCTCACCATTCATGTCAAATGCACCAAAACTAGGGGGGCCCATTTCAGCCATACCCTTCTTCATCTTGTACAGCTCCTCTTTGCTGTACCTCTTCCTAGCTGCACTCAGCTTAGGATCCACCTTTGAAGCATTTGGCTTTGGTTGGGCCTGAGAACTGCTCTTAGGCCTTCCCACCTTCCCTGCTTCCACATCATAAACAACAGCAAAGCATTCTCCACTTGACTGTACACCACAGGAATACAACTCCAAACCACCAAAGGAAGTAGAAAAAGAGACCTTATTGACCTCCTTCCCCTTTCCCTTGATGTCACCATCCTCCTTACCAGAAGACTTCCCCTGATCCAGAATCTCCTCAAAACTTGGCCTCCTTTGATTGAGACCACCCCTTCTCCTGACCAAATCAACAGGAGCCTGCCCCTCACTGGGCTTCACAAATGATCCATCAGGGAGCTTGAAAACCCTGCCATTAAATTCCACCTTTTCTTCAGACACATCCCTGTTCAATGCCCAACACTCATTGGACCTGTGCCCCCTCCTGCTGCAATAAGAGCAGACCCAAGGATAACTCCTACCAGCCCTCCTATCAAAATCTCTAGGCTGAGAAGGTGCCTTATTGACCTTTTTAGCCTCTTGAACAAAAATATGCAGCTGCTTTGTGAGATCAGCCAACTGCTCCACCACTGGGTCCCTCTCCTGTTTAGGAACCTGCACCATATTCTTCTCCTCCTTCTTCACCCTAACTTCCTCTTCAGCCAGAGCCTCACTGACTTTGCTGACATATTTGGCACACCCCTCCTGATAGGTGTCCACAGCCAATAACTTCAAATGGGCCTCAACAGCCTCCTTCACCTTATCCAAGGCAGGCAGCTTCTGGTCCCCATTAGAAAGAGTCTTGATCAAGTCATTCCTTCACAGCTCTTTCAACACATCCATCCTGACATCTCTATCCAGGGCAGACCAAAAAACATCCTTGGCAGCATTTTCATGTGCCAGCTGCTCCACTTCCAGCAAGTATTCCACCACAGGATCAAACTGTAGCAGAAACTCTCTGTAACTATGCAAGTTACCAACACCACCATAAGATTTCCATTCACTGACAACCTTGTTCAGATCAACCATAGTGAACCTGACACCCCATCTATCTACCATCTCCCTACACAATAACTTCCAATCCCTCTTCTTGTAGCCAGACATGGCCACAATCTCCTTCTCCACTTCCCTATCACCAATGAAGAAGATAATCTGCTTCACCATGTCCAGGTAAGAAGCACCATCCACACCAGCAGCAGTTTCATACTTCTCCAGAAACCACTTGACATCCTCCCCATTAAACTTGGTACCATCCCAAGTTTTAATTCTAACACACTCCTTGACCATCACAGCAGGAGGACCATCTCCCCCACTGACAGTCACCAAAGGAATAGAGGAACCAGAAGCCATTCCTCCAGACCAAAACACCAAAAAGAGCCAACCAAAGAAAACAGAGATTCCAAAGAACTAGCAAGTTCTACCCCACATTGGGCACCAGAAATGTAGACAATCCTATAGTACTAGCTATAGGCCTTGATCAAGGGATTTGGAGAAAAGCCAGAGAGAAAATCCCCTGTCCCTTTAGAAAAATAGAGTGATATTTACTTGCTAAAGTAAGTTGGTTCCTGTTTTCTAAAGCCCCTTTTTCAACACACTTGACTGCTTGATGAGCCAAGAAAGTAGTCACCAGACAGAATACCAGACCAAAGAACTGAAATGTAGACCAATGTCCACACCAGAGAAAGAAAAGATACTTGATGTAGGCTGCAAATCCACACCAGAGACAGAAATAATACTTGATATAGCTTGCAAGACTATACCAGAGAACCTGTTGCCAAAGTTGAGTTAAATGAAGAAATAACCTTGCAACAAACACAGCCAATTGTGGCCAAAAAAAAGTGAAAAATGAGTGAGGAACAAAGATATCACCTCCGGATGGTTGTATGATAATTAAAGTTGCCCCAAACTGTCTTATTCACTATGTACACACAGACCACTATCTAAGAGCCCATGCACACCAACGAATTTGGCACCTGTACCAGCCAAATTGAATAAAAACCATCCAGAAGCGCTCCCCAACCTTCTAAAACAGAGTTGGGCGGTCTGCCTGACGTCGGAGGTGCCGCCTGAAGCGGCCTGGCCTCCCTGAAGCCAGAAAACCAATAAAAACACCTAATCTACTTAGAAAAATTAGCTACAACTACTAAAACCCTTAAAATACAGAATTACGCTATAATAACATTGAGACATGAAATATAGAGCTAAATTAGCCCTATCCAATGGTACTAAGTACTTAACCCTAAGACTTAAGGTTAGCCCATAAAACATGAAAAACAAAATTAAACAGCTATCTTTGTAACTAAGGAATGAGGAAATGACCCCTTAAAACTTAGAATATGAAAAATATTATCAACACATGAAATATATAGAAAAACTGGGGCTATCCAATGATAGTACCCACATACCAGCAGTCCCAATATTCACGGAATAAAACCAGAAAAACACCCAATTCTTCTACAGATGCCAATAAAGACATGCACAAACAGCGCCAAACAACACAACAAAGGCCCCTGCCAATGTTGGAAGACCACAACAGAATCACTCATTTTCTGGAAGTGACTTCTCATTTACTCAACATGCTGCATTTATATAATCTGAATGGAATGCAATGCTTAAACTCTAAGGTGAATTGGAAGGCAAACTGAGAAAAAAATTTAAAGAACACTTTTTAGTTGAGAATTAGGCTATCAGGAAGGATCTTTATCATAATTCTTTTGATTAGATTGGAAAAATTTTGAGTTAACAAAAATAAGACAATGGTAAAGTAAATGAAAAATTCAGTATGGATGGCTGATGATAGCTTGAATCAGGAGCTGAAAACAGACACAAATGAGAAAATCATCAACAAATCTTGATACTTGCTAAGAAAGGTTTCCTCAGTTTATTGCTTCATTCCAGTATTTACACTGCCTTGAAAATAATCACACCATTTGTCTACCAACAATGCACCTAGGCCTACAATAAAAATAACATGTCACCTTTAGGTAGTTTACATCATCCCTGTGCAAGTGGTGGTGGTGCAGGAGGTGGTGGTGAAGGTGCTGATGGTGGTGGTGGTGATGGTGCAAGAGGTGGTGGTGGTAGTGGTGGTGGTGGTGGTGGTGGTGGTGGTGGTGATGGTGGTGATGGTGGTGGTGGTGATGATGGTGGTGATGGTGGTGTGAGAGGGGGGGTGATGGTGGTGTGAGAGATGGGGGTAGTGTAAGAGGTGGTGGTTGCACAAAGAGTGGTGGTGGTTGTGCAAAGAGTGGTGGTGGTGGTGGTGGGGAGGAAGTGGTCAAGGTCAAGGAGGAATAAAATCAGAAAATAAAAGTTGGAAAAAAGTCGCTTTTTTTTTCTTGTTTCAGTTTCAGTTTCAGTTTCAGTTTCAGCTTCAGTTTTTTTTTTTTTTTTTAATTTTTTAATTTTTAATTTTCTGTATTTGGTGGTGGAGGTGGAGGTGGAAGAGGCAGTGATGGTAATGGTGGCAGTAAGAGAGAGGGCTGGAGAGGGTTGGGGTGGAAATTGTGGTGGTTGTGGAGCTGGTTGACAAAGGTTGGGGTAGATGCAAAAGTGGGTTATCCAGCCTACTTGTCTACCATACCTTTATGCCTCTAGCTGAGTAAGATTGTAAGAAATAAAAGATAATAAAAATAAAATAAAAAAGGAAGAAAGGCTTATGTAGCACCATTATTTGATGTTGAAGGCCACAAATAAATTTCTCTGGCAATTTTTAATCTTGAAAGTCACAAAGTCTGTGCTGAAACATGCCTTAGTCTGGTTGTCACAGGACAGTTTGTGGCACTATTTTCTACATAATGTTGGTTATATGTTTTAAATGTGTAGTAAAGAATGGAGAATAATACCGAAATACTTCCTCCTTATATACCCATAAATCCCTGGTGTCCACCCCTTGTGTCCTAGATCCATTACAGCACTCTGAGGGCCCTCATCTCCTCATGGTGTCCACTTCAAGCAGTTTCACAGGCTTAGTAAACAAAGGACTCTCCCCAAACAAAATAAGAACCATTATGGCAGTCTAAAGTCTAGTAGGGCACTAAAGCTTATTAAAAGAAAATTTTTGGAGATGATTATTGAGGTTGGGAAAGCCAATCTAAATTTAAAATGGTTATATTTAAGAAAATGAGTATATAAAAGGGTTTAAAAAGGATAATTTTACAAGTCAAGATTAAACAAATAATTAACAATAAGAAAATGTAAGTATAGGTCTAAAAGTGCATGTAAATTAAATTCAGGAGTCTCAAGAACTTAAAAAAATTTTTTTTTTGGAGTTTTTACTATTTTTCTAATATTTTTATTAATTTTTTAAAGTATTATTGATTATTTTTGATTTTTCATAATTTACTCAACTTTGATAATTTTTACTAGGTGAATAGGGCTGCACAGACTACAAAAATTGGAATGGATTATAAAGGAGTAGTATCTCTATCTGTAATTTTTCTAGATATTTTAGGGGTATTTTAAGGTTCAAATTGAGTCCTGAAGTCAGTACAAGCTCCATATGAACTCTAACAATCTCTGGACAAGCTCCAGGATGCTCCGGCTTGGGAAAATAGGGCACATGACATACTATGCATATAAAGCCTGTAGACTTGAAATTAGAGATGATACAACATCTAACAGATAACATCCAACAACTTAATCATTAACCACAACAATGCATATTAACAAAAACCGTTATTATTTTACATAAAAAATTATAAAATTGCAATACCCTTATAAAATAACACTTTTACATAGCATTTTATCAATATCACTCATCATCATATATAATAACTTACAGGGTACAGTTTTAAAGGTCTCATCATCAGGGATCTAAATTTAATAACTAAATTTTTCAAAAATAAAAGCTTCATAAAAACATAATATACAATCATTTAAATAACATTTCTAAATACAGCTTCACTGTTGTGTTTCTTACCCTTCTTATAAATAACAATGTTTCAACATCTCAACACTGTTATTCACAAATAGTTTATTGGTCAATTAAAAACAAGTAGAGGATTTATCTTAGTTAATTGAAAACTCTTACTTTAATTAAAGGGACAGGGTTTTCTATGGTTTATCCAACCCCCTTGGATTCTGCTTGCAGCAAGGCAACTGTAAGTGTCTTTCTACATTGATGGAGCCCAACGTGGGGTTCTAATTATCTAGATTTTGATCAATATTACTTAGAATTTGGACTTGCTTATCCTGAAATAGGATTATTCAATGAACACTTATCTTATTTTTAACAGTTTTATCTTATAATTTTGAAATTTCTTCTTCTGCTGGATCTGGTGTTTCTCTTCTTGTCAATGCGCCAGTCAGGATTGTTTCTTGGGATGGGCCAAAGTTTAATGGGGAAAAATTTAAATGGTTTCTAAATCATTATGAAGCTGCTGCTGCTGTTGATGAGGCTTCAAATTTGGAAATGGTGAAGCAGGTTAAGCTCTTTATTGCAGATAGAGAGGTTGAATTGGAGGTTATTGAAATGGAGGGTTAAAAGAAGTGGTACTGGTTGAAATTGTCAAAGGAGATGGTTGATAGGTGGGGTATTAGGTATACTATGGTGGACCTTAACAAGATTGTCAGTTATTGTAAAGCTAAAGGTGATGTAATATGTTGGACATCAAAAGGTTATGTAGGCAGTTTACTGAAGTGGTGGATTGTTTGATTTTGATGGAGGAGATTGGCCATGAAAATCAAGCAAAGGATTTGTTTTGGTCAGAATTTAGAAGCAAGATCAGAGTGGATGTTTTGAAGGAACTGTCTAGGAAGAAAAATATGAAGTACATGCCAAATGGGGAACAGAAATTACTTGCTTTAGAGGTCATCAAAGAACATATTCAGGTGTACTTCAAATTTATGGCTTTGGATCAGTATCAAGAATCCTGCACTCAATATGTTAGCAAGATCGGTGAATTTTTGGCTGAAAATAATGATATTATGGTTAAGGCTCAAGAGGTAAAGATGTCCCAGTTGGGTCAGACTGTTGCTAAGGTAGAGGGGGATCATTTAGCTGAATTAACTAAGAAACTCAAGATATTTTTTTAAGAGACTCAGAAGGCCAATAGAGTGCTTATGAATTTAACATCTACTATTTCTTCTTATCAATAAAAAGCTTATGAGAGCAGGACTTATGGGAATAATGGCAATGGAAACTGGTTTGATAGGCATGGAAATGGAAATGATGGTAATAATGGTAATGGTGGAAATGGTTATAGAGCTGGTTATGGCGAGCCTAGTGTGTGCTCAAATTGTAATAGAAGGGGGAAAAAAGCAGCAGATTGTTATTTTTTGGACAGGGACTTTCAGGCTTGTAGAGTAAAATTTGATGGAAAGGTTCACCAATTCCCTGATGGATCTTTCATCAAACCCAGTGATGGGAAAGCACCCTCTGATTTAGTTAGTAGAAGTTTTATGGCTGAAAGGAGAGCCATATTTAAAGAATTAACTGGTGATGATGATAATAATATTAAAGGTGGAAAAAAATGGTGGTACTGATTGAGGAAAAACAGATAAGGGTAAGAAAAGGAGGTCAGTTAGGCCACTTTTACAACTGCTTTTGGTGGATTAGAGTTGGGAATGGTTAATAAGGTGGATGGAAACTGTATGATTTGAGAAAATGATTTTGATGCTTCCAGAAGAGCAGCTGCTACTAAAGCTAAAAGTAGCATTCAGAGCCAACTTAGGGCTAAACTGGTAAAGGCTGAAATTAAAAAGATTGAGAAGAAACCTTACACTAAGGACAAAATTTATAAAATGAAGAAGGGAATGGTGGATATGGGGCTTCCCATCTATGGTAAATTTGATTTAAATGGTGAGCCTTTTCCTGTAGAAGAAGAATCTAATTCTGAGGAAGATGTACAAATAGCGTCTCTTCCCAGACCAATTTTTGCTGATCCTACTCCTATGGAAGGGGTAAGGAGAACCAGTGATGGATCTGGATTAGTGAAAGAAGCTGGTGATGGACCTAGGGTTATGGTAGATGAAGATTTCATTATGGGGGGTGAAGATGGAAATGTGGGTCCTGGATAGAAGCTCAGGGCCAACATTATTAAAACTAAAGATCAATATGAAAGGCCAGTAGTATCTGGTCAAGAAGATGCTATGGAGATGGTTTTAGGTAGAGTGGATCAACTCCAGATTCCTTTACCTTTAGGAGAATTATTTACAATTAGTCCTGCCCTTGCAGAGAAGCAAAAGAAGCATCTGAAAAGAAGACAGGTATCAGTTGGAGAGGTGGAGTATATATTTAAAAATTCTGAAAATTTTTTAGAGGAGGTGGAAAATCATCTTTCTGCTCCTCTAGGGTATTTAATGGTGATGTTAAATGGCAAAGAGGTAAAGGCCCTGGTGGATTATGGGTGACAAAGTAATTTGATTTATTTAGATCAAGAAAATATTATAGGCTTTCCAATAAAAGCTGGAACTGATGGAAGCTTAAAAGGAATAGGCCAACATGTGAGCAAACTCATGGGGACAGCTGAAAATCTCAAATTAAGTGTAGGTGTATCTTTTGGTAGAGTGAATTTTTATGTGGCCAGAGGGGCTGTGAAAACAGTTCTTGGTGGGCCATTTTTAATGGATTTTGAAGTGGAAATAGGTTATCAGAGTGTTATGGGAATTAGTCTGGAAATCATTGGTGATGATATGAGGCAGCTTCATATGCCATTGGCACCTCCAGGACATGATTTCTGGGATACAAGGCCTGTCCTAACCACAATGTTTCAGTGTTGCATTTGCACTAAGAAGAGAAAAATTAAAAGGTCAGCTTATGGTGAATTTATTAAGAAAGATAAGTGTGTAAAACTCATTTTTTGGTGTAGTAAGGACTGATTTCTCTCATGTTGCAATCTCTCCTGAAGAGGAGATCCTGGATTGCAATAGGTCAGCTCACAAGGAGATAATTTAAGTAGATTCTCAATTTATTTCTGTTGATAATTCATTGAAATGTCATTATGTGATGATTTTTTCAATATTTTTATTATCTTTATCAAATTATTCTATAAAATTTAAAAATGGTTCAAAGGGAAATATGGGTTGTATTATTTTGGATAAAAGTTGGAAAGGGAATTTGGTTAATTATTGTGATAATATTGAGGATTACTTTATGGCCTCCAGCAAGAGGATAAACTGAAATTATCACATCAAAATCAACAAAATAATCTTAGTATAATCAAATCACAAAAAAATAATATTTGTGATGATTCTATTTCTTTCCTTCAGCAAGAGTTTAAACTTCCAACTTTATTTACTGGTGATTTTATGGTGTAAATGAAGGGAAAAAAGGTGTTGTAAAGTTATATGATAAATTTGACAAAGGAAAAGGGGGTGATGATGAAAATTTTTACGAAAAATCATATATTGAAAAAATTATAATGTATCAAGCATCTCAAGTAAAAGTGGATGTTGATGTGGCAAAATATAAAAAGGTATAAAATAAAATAAGACCAATCAATGAACTGCTGCTGGCCAAATTAAATCCAACTTTGAGAAAACCAGATTTATCAAGAGATATATATGATTTTCCTTTAGTCAAGAAGCCACCAGAATTTTTTGATACTTTCAGGATCACATTCAAGAGATTAGAGGTTGTTAATTTTGGACCTGAAGAATGGCTGTCAGGTGAAGAAATAAGGCTTTTGTTGGACATTTTTGCAGGTCCTCTAGAAGAAGGAGAAGAAACCAGAGAGGAAAAGCAGGAATTATGAATAGGGATTAAAAAGGTAGTAGTAATAAAATTAGATTTATAGATTTAAGAAAAATAGTAATAAAAATAGAGAAAATTCAACAACACTTTTATGAGGAAAGACGCAACAAAGAGGTTTATTTTATTTATAAAATATTTATCTAAGTAAGTCAAATGTTCTGTGCGTCTAACAATTATTAGGGGGTATCAATGTTCAGGGATCCACAATTAAGGATCAAGAATTTTTTTTCCCAGGATCAGACATTATTAATTGCGGAAGATTCTTACCCACTAGCCCCGGGGCTAGTGGATAAGGAATCCATCATAATGCATTATCCTGCCTCTTATACCCCAATTTCTGTTTGTAATTCCTGATACCAAACTCATCACATCCATGAGGCATATCCAGAGAGTAGTCCAAGATGTGGTTATGGCAGAAAGTTGTGCAACATGTGGTTAAGACAGAAAGTTGTCCAAGATGTGGTTATGAAAAATTGAGTAGAAAAATGTTGGATAAGAGGTGAACATTGACATTTAAAGTGTCTAATAAGCCAATTATTAGCAAAAAAATTGTGAACAATAATTGGGGTATAAGGATTTTTATCCGCAATTAAATTAATTGCGGATCCCTGAACATTGATACCCCTTATTATTACTAATAGACTTAAAGCAACCATAAATAATTATTTAATATTTTAAATTAGAATTATAATACTAATAAGATAACAAATAATGTGTACATATATATTTTAAAATATGTTAGAGTATGAGTAATAAGTGATGAGGCTACAAGGGATTATCCAAGGCCTTTTTATAGGAAAGGAGTCCTCTGAAGCTCCAAAAATGAGTATTTACAAAATAGTAATAAAGTAAAACAAGAATATCAAAGAATATAACTAAAACATAGATATTAAGAGAAAAACATGAAAAAACTACTTAAACCCATGAGTAAGAGACTAATTTTTGCACCATAGTTTCCCAAACCAGTTAATCAAAATAATGAGTAACTAAGTAAGTCTGAAACATAATAACTGTGAGTAAAATAAATCAAAACAGGTATTAAAATGTTTTGTTAAGGGCTTTAATTGAAACACATAGAATATTTTGATGCAACAATTTTGGTAATTAATTTAATTCAATTGTAAAGGAAAATTAATCATTTGTTTTAACTATTTTAGTAACTTAATAATTAATCTAGTTGAAACAAGTAATTAATTTAATCATATTGTTAATTTAAAGTGAGGAGTTTAATATTATTATGTTAAATAAGTAGTTTAATTTATTTTATAATTTCCTGAAATAATTAAGTGTCAAAAAGGTGCTCAATATTATTTTTTAATAAGATATGTAAGGCCTTATTTAATATATAAATTTAATTAATTAATTTAATTACATTATAAGTAAGTTTTACACTTATAATTATAATATATGTTTATAATTAATTAATTAATTAATTATCTTTATTAAATACATAAAAATGTGCCATAATTTATAGAATATAAAATATATGATTCTTAATTTAAATGTATAAATAAATTATATAACAAAAAAATTAATAAAACCCTTATTTTATTTATATTTAATAAGATACTTATATAATTTGATTATGCAATAAAATATTAATTTATATACATAAAATGCATATTTTCAGGCCCTCTTTTGGTTCCAGTAAATTAACATAACATTTACTGGGCTCCTGGTATAGCCTGGCTGACACTCCCTCACTCTAAAAAACAATAAAAAAATGCTAAGATTTTTTCTTTTTATACTTTTTTAACAGAGTAGGAAGATTTTAAATATCTTTTCCAGGTATCCATGCATCATTTTCAGAAGATTTGTTTATATATCTCAATAAATATTCAATAACTCTTTCAGAAGTGATAATTCTATCATTGAGAATTTTATCAATTTCTGCAGTTTCTGTGACTTCCTGAGGGTTTTTCTTAGGTCTTCCCTTTCTTTTTGGAAATAAGTCACAGTTGGAAGTATAAGTTTTAAGCAAAAAAATGGTAAAACAGGATGTTTCCTATCATATGGAGAATACAATACAACTTCTACTGCATTATCTCCAACCATTCTTTTAACAACAATTGGTCCCACAAAAGGATCTTTTAATTTGTTTCTTCCTTGTAGATTGAAATTGACAGTAGATATCAACACTTCATCACCCTTGTTAAATGTGTATTCTTTATGGGACTTATCCCATTTTTTCTTTTCATATGAAAATGCCTTATCAATACAGCTTTGAGCATGTTTTCTGCATAGCTTTTGCATTTGAATAAAAGATTTTACACCAGGATGTAGTTAAAACTTAGGTAATTTATTATTGATAATTTGAGCAGGAGTGTTTGGGACATAACCTAACCAAAGCTCAAAAGGCTTTTTCTCAGTGACAGAATGAACAGTGCTATTATATGCAAATTCAAGACCAGGCAATAGAGTGACCCAGTCATGAGTAAATATGTCATTGTCTTTATATTCTAAACCAAAGGCACAATACCTTCTAATCATATCTTCCAGAGTTTGAATCATTCTTTCAGATAGACCATCAGTCTGAGGATGGTGAGCTGTAGACAATTTTAACTCACAGCCACAAATATCCATCAAAGAGGTCCAAAACTCAGATGTAAATTTAGGATCTCTATCAGAGATAATGGCTTTAGGAAAACCAATAATATTAAACTTGGAAGACCACCATAAGAAAGCTAATTCTTTTGTGGATACATCTTTGTGGGTGGGAATAAATTTGCACATTTTTGTGAATCTATCTACTATTACCCAATAAGAGTTATAGCTGTCTTTACCTGAAACAGGAAGACCAGTGACAAAATCCATGTTAATTATTTGCCAAGGAGCATCAGGTGCTTCAATATGTTGTAATAACCCTGCTCTTTTACCTGTCAACCTTTTAGATTTTTGGCAGGAATCACAAGATTCAACATATAATTTTGTGTCTTCAGACATATTAGCCCACCATGCAGTGTTTTTGATTCTAATCAATGTTTTTTCAAGATCAAAATGACCAGATAATATGTCATCATGACAAAGTTTGAGAATAGTTTCTTTCATAGAAGGAGGAATTACAATTACATTAGTAAGCTTTCTTCTATAATATATATAATCATCTTCAATAGAAAACCTTCCTTTAATCAAAGCATTTTGATACTTTGCAGGAAGAGTTTTAATCAATGCTTGAATTGAAGAATTCTTAGGATAATTTAAGATAGTAACTAATTTATTTAAGTCAGAATCCTTATCATATGAATCCAGTATTAATTGTAATAACTCTTCTATCATATCAACTATAAATATACCATGGATATGAACAGTATCATCTTCAGGTAAATAAGCAGGATTTGAGTCATTATTTGGCAGAGGCAATCTGAACAGCATATATACATTGGAGTGAACATTTCCAGCCCTATGGATAATTGTCATCCATCCTCTGTATTCTTGAACAGCAAGTTGCCACCTGAACATATGTCTATTAGGTGTTTTCAGGTTTAAGAGGGACTTCACAGCACTACAGTCAGTTACCAATTCAAACTTTTGGTCATCTAGATAGTAATGAAGCTTCTCAAGAGCCCAAACAACTGCTAAGCACTCTAATTGAGTGGCACCATATTTCAATTCACTATTTTTCAAGGTTCTTGAAATATAACAAATTACAACTTTTGAGGATTTCTCATTAATAATTTGTTTTGGTGAAGGGCAGCACCCAGACCAACAAAGCTAGCATCTGTATACAGGACAAATGGTTTGTTAAAATCTGGAAGAGCTAAGATAGGGGCTGTCATTAAGCAACATTTTAATGTATCAAAAGCTTTTTGACAGTCAATGTTCCAGATGAATGCAACATCTTTCCTAGTTAGTTTGGTAAGGGGTAAGGCTATTACCTGATAATTTTTAATATATTGTCTATAATAGCCACACATACCCAAAAAACTTTGGATTTCTCTTACAGAAGTTGGTGCCTTTACATTTTGAATAGCAGCAACTTTGTTGTGGTCTACACAAATTTGTAGGCCTGACACAACATGGCCAAGGACTTTCAAAGATTGAAAACCAAATTTACATTTTTTCAAGGACAAGGTATTATTGATTTCATCCATTTTTTGGAAAACCCTATTTAAATGAACCATATGTTCATCAAAAGTTTTAGAAAAAACTATGATATCATCAATATACACCATGAGCCATCCCTCAATTATTTCCTGATGGAAAGTGTTATCCATTACTTTCTGAAAAACTGAAGGTGCATTTTTAGGGACAAATGGCATACTAACATACTTATATATTCCCATATGAGTATCAATAAGCAATAAATTCTGTGAATTTCTCTCAACAGGTATTTGATGATAACCTTTATTACCATCTAGAACACTAATAAATTTTTTATCTTGCAAGGTAGCATGTATTGAATTAATTCTGGGTGAAGGATAAATATCATCCATAGTATAAGTGTTTAATGCTCTATAATCTCCACATAATCTAGCCTTATCATTTTCATAAGAAAATTAAACTGGGGAGATGACACAATATTTTGGGGTGACATCCACCTTCTCAGTGATATTCATTTTTAATAAGGTGGAAATATTATCTTCAATATCCTTTCTCTTTTTTGGAGAAGCAGGATATGGGTTTTTCTTAAGACTAGGAGGAATATCACTCAAGTTACAGGATAAAGTAATTTTCATTTCATCCTTAACAACTCCTAAGACATGAGAACCATGAGCAAAAGCCATAGGGAAAGATGTAATTAAGGCTACTATTGAATCTATTTGATCAACAGTTAATTGATCACCAAATGAGGCTATTTCAATCTCAGACAATAATATATCCATTTCCTCTGTTTGCCTGCCTTTACATTGGATTAAAGAGTGACAAGATTTTCATAAGGGTGCAGAATGCCTCTTAGAAGAATAAATTTTAAATTTTCTTTTCCCATTCATGCCCTAGGTAAAACAATTGTTTGAAGGGTTCAACTTAATGCCAAACATAGTTAAAATGTCATTTACCATGATGAACCAATTGCTTAAATTGTCATTTTTCATCACAACAAATTCACAAATAGATCTGACAAAACCACCATTATATTTAAAGAATACAGTGGTTTTGTATTTGCCAATGGGACATAAAACAGAACCATAACCTCTCCATTTTTCAGATGTTATAGGTAATAATTTGCATTGATAATCCTTATCCACAGAAGCCAGTGCTTTCTCAGACACTACACTTCCTCCAGCACCAGAGTCAAGCATAAACTCAACATTTTTACCATTTATGATAACTGGTTCTCTCAAAGGTGATATTAAAATGGAACTGTAAGTAATATCTTTAATTACTTCAGCATTTTCTACAGAAGACAAGTCAATATCACAATTATCAGACCAATTATCTAAATATTAGATATCCTTTTTTAAGACTAGAACTTCCTGAGAAGACTCATGGTCATAAGAGATATTGCTATTAAAGTCACTGGAAGAATCATCAAAATCAGCTTGAGTATTTTCAGATTCCTCAGTTTGTTCAACAAGATGAATTTTATTGTCACAAATATTTCCTCTCTGCAATGGTTTGTTACATTTAAAATAAGTGTTTGTTGCATATTTCTTTGGTGAAACTGGGGCAGAAGGTCTACCAGTTTTGTATGGAAATTTTGTGGAAGGCTTTTGTTGGTCATGATAAGATTTAACAGGATAATTCCTTGGTTCATATCTATGATTTAGTAGGACTTCATTACAGATATTAATAAATGAAGAATTCTCTCTCACATTCCCAGTCCTTGCCACAATCAAATCTCTCAGAGAATTTGGTAATTTATAGAGATATTTATCTCTACAATTATCATAATCCATTTTAGGATCCATGGCTCTAAGAATTTTTGTAATTTTCATAAGGAAAAAAATAGGTTTTTCAGGAGAGGAGGACACATATTGAGCATTCTTATATAATCTCTGCTGGTAAAGCCTGAATTTGCAACCACCAAATTGATTTTCAATCAATGTTTTCCACTCTTTCCAAGTATAATTTTGATTGTCCAGTAAGACAGATTCATACCACATTAAAGCTACATTAGAAAATAAAGAAATTAATTTAGAGACAATTTCTTCATCTGGAAATTTATAAGAGTTTTTCAGATTATCAATTCTCTGAACAAAGTGTTTCCAGTCAGATGAAGAGTCACTATCAAAAGTGGGATACTGATCCAGTTTGGGCCAATTTTTCTGGCTACTGGTATGGTCCATCTTTTGATTTGATTTATTTAACATTAATAATTCTTGAAGCTTAGCCAGGTGTTCAGAAATTTCATTATTTAAAGAAACAGCTGGTTCATGAGCATTAATAGATTTTTTGCTAGTAGCCAAAGATTTTAAAGACTCATTGTCAGTTTGTTTAATTTCTGAAATATGGAAAAGAAAAGAGCTGCTTTGTTCAGGCTCTTTTCCTTTATTTTTATGCAGCTGATGGGCAGCATTTTCATCCACACCATAATGATTGATGGTTAAGGCTGAAAATTTTTCCTCTAGATAAGACAAATAATTTCATATCCTTGGAATTTCAGACAGGTGGTTTCTCAGTAAGATAATTAATTATTTTACTGGGTAAGTCTAGTATCCTGGCTGACACTCCCTTATTCTAAAAAAACCCATAAAAAAATGATATGATTTTTTCTTTTTATATTTCTTTAGCAGAGTAGAAAGATTAGATATTTCCTTACCAGGTATCCAAGAATCATATTCAGAAGATTTATTCTTGAATCTCAATAAGTATTCTGTACCTTTTTCAGCAGTAACTATTCTGTCATTTAGAATTTTATCAATTTCTGCTGTCTCAGTGATTTCATTAGGGGTCTTTTTTGGTCTTCCCCTCCTTTTGGGAAACAAATAACTATTGGATGTATAAGGTTTTAAAAGAGATATTGGAAAAACAGGATTTTTTCTGTCATATGGAGAATACAAAATAACTTCAACTGCATTATCACCAACCATTCTTCTTACAACAAATGGACCAACAAATGGACCAACAAATGGGTCTTTCAATTTGTTATTACCTTGTAAATTGAAGTGGACTGTAGAAATAAACACCTCATCACTCTTTTTAAAAGTGTATTCTTTATGGGATTTGTCCCATCTCTTCTTCTCATATTCAAATGATTTTTCAATACATTTTTGAGCATGACTTCTGCAAAGTTATTGCATTTGAAGAAAAGATTTTACACCAGGATGTATATCCAATTTAGGTATTTTATTATTGAGAATTTGGGCAGGAGTATTTGGAACATATCCAAGACAGAGCTCAAAAGGCTTTCTTTGAGTAACAGAATGAACAGTGCTATTATAAGCAAATTCCAACCCAGGAAGTAAGGTAACCCAATCATGAGTGAATCTGTCATTTTCTTTATACTCAAGGCCAAAAGCACAGTACCTTCTTATTATTTCCTCTAGAGTCTGAATCATTCTTTCAGCTAATCCATCAGTCTGAGGGTGATGGGCAGTAGATAGTTTCAGATCACAACCACAAACATCCATCAGAGACATCCAAAATTCAGAGGTAAATTTAGGGTCTCTGTCAGAGATTATGGCTTTAGGAAAACCAGCAGTATTAAACATATGAGACCACCATAATAAATCTAATTCCTTAGTGGAAACATCCTTGTGAGTAGGGATAAATTTACACATTTTGGTGAATCTGCCCACAATAAACCAACAAGAGCTATAACTGTCTTTTCCAGCAATAGGTAATCCTGTTACAAAATCCATGTTTATTATCTGCCATGGTGCATCAGGAGGTTCAATATGTTGCATTAATACAGCTCTTTTACCAGTCAATCTTTTTGATTTTTGGCAAGAATCACAAGATTCAACATATAATTTGGTGTCTTCAGACATATTAACCCACCAAGCAGTGTTTTTAATTCTGATCATTGTTTTTTCAAGATCAAAATGTCCAGCTAATATGTCATCATGAAAAATTTTCAAGATGATTTCTTTCATAGAAGGAGGAATAACAATGACATTACTCAACTTTCTTCTATAATATAAATATCCTTCATCAATTGAAAATTTATGTTTTTAAAAAACTATTTGGTACTTTGGTGGAAGGGTTTTAATTAATGCTTGTATTGAAGCATTCTTTGGATCATTTAATATGGTGCATAACTTTTTTAAGTCAGTGTCCTTATCATATGAATCCAGAATAAGCTGTAATAGCTCTTCCTCCATATGAACCACATATATCCCATGAATATGAATAATTTCATCCTCAGGATCATAAGCAGGATTAGAGTCATCATTTGGTAAAGGTAACCTTGATAACATATCCACATTTGAGTGAACAATACCAGCCCTATGAATAATTGTCATTCTCCCTCTGTATTCTTGAACAGCTAACTGCCATCTTAACATATGTCTGTTAGGTGTTTTCAAGTTTAAAAGGGATTTAACTGCACTGCAGTCAGTGACAAGTTCAAATTTATGGTCATCTAGGTAATAATGTAGCTTTTCTAGAGCCCACACTACAGCTAAACATTCCAATTGAGTAGCACCATATTTCAATTCACTATTTCTCAAGGTTCTTGAAATATAACAAATTACTACTTCTGATACTATATCATTCATCACTTGTTTTTGATGAAGGGCAGCACCCAGACCAATAAAACTGGCATCATTATATAAAACAAATGGCTGATTAAAGTCAGGTAAAGCAAGAATAGGTGCTGACATCAAACAGTGTTTCATAGTGTCAAAGGCCCTTTGTCTTTCACTATTCCAGACAAAAGCAACATCCTTTCTAGTTAATTGGGTATGGGGTAAATCTATGACTTGGTAATTTTTAATATACTGTCTATAGTATACACACATTCCCAAAAAACTCTGTAGCTCTCTAACTGTATTAGGAGCCTTCACCTGTTGTATGGCTGCCACTTTGTTTTGGTCAACACATATCTGTAAGCCTGAAACAAAATGACCAAGAACTTTTAAAGAATTGAAACCAAATTTAAATTTAATCAAAGCAAGTGTCATATTAATCTCATCCATTTTTTGGAACACTTTACACAGGTGGTTGTAATGGTCCTCAAATGTTTTTGAGAATAAAATGATATCATCAATATAAACCATCAGCCATCCTTCAATTATCTCCTGGTGGAATGTGTTATCCATGACTTTTTGAAAAACTGAAGGGGCATTTTTAGGACCAAATGGCATCCTAATATACTTATAAATACCTATATGAGTAGCAATCATCAGAAAATTCTGAGAATTTTTCTCAACAGGTACCTGGTGATATCCTTTATTACCATCCAAACAGCTGATATATTTAGCACCCTGTAAGGTAGCATGTATAAAGCTAATTCTAGGCAAAGGATAGATATCATCAACAATATAAGTATTTAGTGCTCTATAATCACCACATAACCTGGCTTTATCTTTCTCATAAGAAATTAGGACAGGTGAGATAACACAATATTTAGGTGTTTCAACTACCTTTTCAATAATATTCATTTTTAAAAGGGTAGAGATATTGTCCTCAATATCTTTTCTCTTTGTGGGAGAAGCAGGATAAGGCTTCTTCTTTAAACTAGGTGGTATATCAGTTAATGGACAAGACAATGAAAGTTTCACTTCTTCTTTAACTAATCCTAGTTCATGTGACCCATGAGCAAAGGCCATAGGAAAAGACTTTATCAAGTTAATGATGGAATCTTTATCCTCACCAGAAAGTTGTTCTCCAAAAGAGGCATAGTCAATTTCAGACATAAGGGCATGGATTTCTTTTGTAGATCTTCCTTTATATTGAACCACAGAATTACATGTGTTCAATTCTGGTTTTAATAATTTTTTGGGGGAGGAAAACTTAAATTTTCTCTTCCAATTTATCCCCATTGTGAAGCATTGGTTTGAAGGATCTAATTTTATGCCATATTTGGTTTAAATGTCATTTCCTATGATAAACCAACTGCTTAAATTATCATTTTTCATGACAACAAAATCACAAATAGCTCTTACAAAACCATGGTTATATTTAAAAAATACTATGGCCTTGTATTTACAAATGGGGGAAAAAACAGAGCCATAACCTCTCCAATTTTCAGAAGTGATAGGCATCATTTTTGATTTATATTCTTGATTTACTGAAGCAAGTGCTTTTTCAGATACTACACTTCCTCCAGCTCCAGAATCCAGAACAACTTCCATGCTGGTTCCATTGATCAATACTGGTGCTTTTAGAGGGGCAATTACAACTGAGCTATCCTCAATGTTCCTTATGATCTCAGCAGCCTCAACTGTATATAAATAATTATTATCAATATCAAAAGTATTTAAATAATGAGTATCTTCTTGCAGCATCAAGATTTCTTGTTGAGATTCATATGAAATATTGCTGGCACAATTACTTGAAGTATCATCCAGTTCTATTGTGTCATCAGCCTTCTCCTCAGCTTTTTCAACAAGATTTATCCTCTTGTCACAAACATGGCCTTTCTGCCAAGGCTTGTTGCACTTGAGGAAAGTGTTTGTTGCATACTTTTTTGGCGCAAGAGGGGAAGAAGTTTTACCAACCCTTTCCAGAGGCTTCTGTTGGTAAGTGGAGGGTTTCTCCAAAGGGTTCCTAGGAATGAATCTTCTGGCATCATACTTGTTGTTTAGGAGGATCTCATTTCAAGTATTAATGAAAGAAGAGGGTTTTCTGGAGAACTCAGTCCTAGCCACTATCAAGTCTCTCAGAGACATTGGTAATTTATAAATGATCCTGTCCTTCCATAACTCAAACTCCATATTTGGGTCCATTTCCCTTAATATTTTTACAAGTTTCATTAAGAACTCAATAGGTTTATCAGTGGAATAGCTATATCTAGTTTCCTCATACTGCCTTTGTTGAGCCATTTTGAACTTGGAGCCACCAAATTGTGCTTTAATCAATTTTTTCCAATCTTCCCATGAGTAGTAATTTCTGTCCAGGAGAACAGATTCATACCACTTTAGGGCAACATTGGTAAACAAGGAATCTAACTTAGACACAATTTCCTCATCTGGGAGTTTGTAAGAATTTTTTAAGTTATCAATTCTGCAAATACATTGCTGCCAATCAGAAGAAGAATCACCATCAAATTTTGGGTACTGGTCAAGGTTTGGCCAATTATTTTGATTTGAATTAGTCTCCTTATTACCAGCTTGTTTCTGAGTAAGGAGAAGCTGTAACTTCTCTAGTTGTGCAGTAATCTCATTGTTTAATCCCTCTGTTGAAGATCCTTGTGCATCATCAATTTTTGATGGAAACTCAGGGGTATCAACATGTATTTCTGGAACTAATTTTTATTTAGATGAACTAGCCACAGGTAACTTTGGAGCATCCTGTACTATATGTTCCTTTAAAGAAATTTCAAAATATTTTTGATCATTAAACAATGAGTTCAATTTCTCCTCAATGGTTGTTAGTCTGGTTTTCACTCTTGGAAGACTAGATAAACTCTCATTGATTGTTGCAAAAGATAACTGATTTATATTTTGAAAAGATGAAAAATGGTCATTCAATCTTTTCAGATTCATCTTATTTATCTCCACCTCCTGGCAACAGGCAGATACAGTATCTTTTAGTTTAGACAAATCATTTTTGATATTTTGCCATAAAGCAACTTTCTTTTCATGGGTTGCCTTGTAATGAAACAATTCATCAGAAACTCTATGTGATTCACTCCTTAATGCTTGATAACCCTGTTCAGTTAACAAACTATTATATTTATGAGTCAGTTGCATGTTGTTCATTGTATGATTTTGTTTAGCAAAAATATCCCTCAAATATTCATCATTAATGTTAGCTACATCTGGAGTGTTTCTCAATAAGGAAACAGAGTAACTTTCCAGCATCTCATAAAACTCAGGTTCAAGTGTTTCATCAATAATAGCCATATCAGGACTTATAATTGAAGTAGCAATTAGAACTAAAGGATTAGATACATTTGAAATTTGAGCAATTTGTCTACTGTTCTCAGCCTCTACAGGTCTCACAGTCTCATCTCCTCTTCCAGAATTACCTGAGGGAACTAAATTAGTTACAAGAAATGGTACTTGTGAATCAATAGAGGGGCTTACCAAGGTTTTCTGGGCAAGATAATATTGTTTTTTCTTCTTCTTCCTCCTTGATAGGGGTGAGGAGGTGTGGGGTTGACTTGGCTGTGTCTTGATGGACCTGCTTGGGGCAATTGAGTCTGTTGATTTTGAGACAGGTAATCCCACTGAGTGTTCAGCCAATCCCACTTCCACTTGGATACTTCCACTTTCTCTGGCTTCTGGGGATCCAATTGATGAAGATCCCTGGGGGGAGGAGGTCTCCTCTTCTCTTGAAGAAAAGCATCTATCTTTCTTACCTTTTCCTCTAGAGCATCTACTCTTGACCTCAATCTCAAGTTTTCTGTCCTTAATTCTTTTATGTGTGTTGACAGGTTCTTTACTTGTTGAGGTAGTGGCATCTTTTTTATTTTGAAGCCTTTTGGAAGTTCTTCTGGGGTGTTTATTACAGGTTTCTGTTCCTGAGTTGTTTCTACCAGAATTTCCACTTCCTCCATCTCTACATCCTGATTTGGGAAATGATTGATTAATTTGAGATAATTTACTAGTTAAATGAGAACTCACAGAAGTAGCCTCATCATAATCAATTAAATCCAATTCCTCTTCATGTGCAGCAGAGACACCTTGATCATTCATTTCTAAATTTTACTGAAATGAGGGAGGGAGACAATAAGATGAATTAGTTTGTATTTTTACTTTTATTTAAAAGAAATAAAATAAAATAAAATTTTTCAGGATAAAATCAACTAAAACAATAATCAATTTATTAATTCAAAACAATTTAAAACCAGAATTATATAATAATCAACTGAAGAATTAAATTTAAATTTCTTATTAACAATTTTATGATAATTATTATCAGGATTTTAAATCAACTGAGAATTAAATAATTAACAGGACTTAATGTCTACTGAAATATTAAATATGAATTTTAAAAAATTTTATTGTCAGGACAATTTGTCAACTGGAACAAATAAAATTTAAATTTATTAGGACAAGAGTCAACTGAAAATTATAATGAATAATAATTTTTTTTGAATATAATTTATTACCTCTAGGATTAAGAACACAATTTCTCTATCTTTTTCAACTAGGAAAAATAAAATATATAATAAAAAAATTTTAATTCCAATTTACTAGACACCTCCCCCTGTTAAATGAGCAAATTAATGCCACTTACAGAGTGCTGAGTAAAAAGGAAATACGTAGAGAGTGAAGAGTGCAAAGTGACCCACAAATAGTAATTTCAATAATTACCACGAAATATAAGACGTTTAGTCAATATATGAACCTAAGTTTTGGAGCGCGGTTTGATTCCCGTTTGCAGCAAAAATTTTTGTCACATGATATATGATGTTCTTTGTTTTCCTTGTTTATTTGTCCTTATAGGTACCTCAAATGGCAATGGTTCCCACGTTCTCCGACCTCAAATAATCGATGCGCCGTCGACAATTTGGAAAGGCCTCCAATTTTCAGGGTCTCTTTCAAGTCTTGAAGGTTTTATAGGGAAGTCCAATGGCGGAAACAACAATTTTTAAGGGATTCAAACTCAGGTACGTATTTTCCTATCTTAAAGATTATTTACTCAATAATAAGAGGTAGAATTTTAATTATTATTATAATTAATGAGTTAGAACTACGTAGTTGTAAGTACTAAAAACAATAATTAATAGTAATAAATATTTAAATGCAGTAATTGTTTTAATAATATAAGTGAGTAAGTGAGTAAAATGAGTAATGAATGAAAAGTACAAAAAGAGGGGGCCTTTTTATAGGCAAAGATGTGAGAAATAAAGACACAGAGTTAACACCACCTGATACAAGGGTGTGAGATAAAAGAAACTAAATAAAGAGTGTATGTGAAATAATAAAAGATATACTAAATAGTGCGTAAATAAAAGGTATCATTTTATTTGAAATATAAATTAGAATCCTTTGGTCCGTCACATTTAGTACAAAAACATTTAATTTAAAATGTTGATTCAACAAAATCTAAATAAAGGAATTTTAAAAGTTTCTTCTTTTTATATTTTTTATATTTTTAATACTATTTTTATTCCCTCTCATCTGTATTATTGAGCACGGTTTTAGGGAGTAAAAATGTATGTGACAATTACTTATTTTTATTCATTATTTACATTACTTATTTTACTTAGCTAGTTAATTGTAAGTAATACATAAGTAGTTAGTAAATAATTAATTATTAATAAGGATTAAAAGGTGTGGCTTCATCTCAGTAAGATAATTAATTATTTTACTGGGTAAGTCTAGTAGCCTGGCTGACAAGTCCTCTCTCTTAGGTCTTAACACCAGTGCTCTTCCGATAGCCATATTTTCAACACACTGAAGAAGATGTACTGTTTGTGTGGACTTTTGTGGGTGATGCCACACCATGGTGGTGTAATCCATTCTAGAATGGATAATTGAGGAAGTAAGGGACTTGAATTGTTTTAGGGGGATACCCCAACCTAAAAATTCTAGTTTGTGGATGTTTGTCAGCCAGGCTATACCAAGAGCCCAGTAAATGCTATATTAATTTACGGGAACCAAAAGAGGACGTAAAAATATGCATTTTATGTATATAAATTAATATTTTATTGAATAATAAAATTATATGAGTATCTTATTAAATATAAATAAAATAAGGGTTATATTAATTTTATTTTTATATAATTTATTTATACATTTAAATTAAGCATGATATATTTTATATTGTATAAATTATGGCGCATTTTTATGTATTTAATAAATTTAATTAATTAATTAATTATAAACATATATTATAATTTTAAGTGTAAAATTAACTTATAATGTAATTAAATTAATTAATTATATTTATATATTAAATAAGGCCTTACATATCTTATTAAAGAATAATAATTGGCGCTTTTTTGACCCTTAATTATGGCAGGAAATTATTAAATAAATTAAACTACTTATTTTACATAATAATATTAAACTCTTTACTTTAAATTAATTACTTTTTTCAACTAGATTAATTATTAAGTTACTAAAATAGTTAAAACAAATGATTAATTTTCCTTTAAAATTGAATTAATTTAATTACCAAAATTGTTGCACCAAAATATTCTATGTGTTTCAATTAAAGCCCTTAACAAAACATTGTGATACCTGTTTTGGATTATTTTATTCACAGTTATTATGTTTCAGACTTACTTAGTTACTCATTATTTTAATTAACTGGTTTTGGAAACTATGGTGGGAAAATTAGTCTCTTACTCATGGGTTTAAGTAGTTTTTTCATGTTTTTCTCTCAATATCTATGTTTTGGTTATATTCTTTTATATTCTTGTTTTACTTTATTACTATTTTAAATACTCATTTGTGGCGCTTCAGAGGACCCCTTGCCTATAAAAAGGCCTTGGATAATCCCCTGTATCCTCATCACTTATTGCTCATACTCTAACATATTTTATGTTAGATTTTAAAAGCCACATTTCCCAATTTGTCATCTCACACTTCCTATTTTTTTCTCACACCCTTCTACTTTACAGAACATCTAGCTGAATTTTGCACAAAGACCTGTAGCCAGCACACTGCCATCAATAGACCTTGATCATACCTGATTATGTAAGAGATTGATGGAGGCCCCTTTAGTTACATATATATACCCTAGAATTATCACTTCTTTCCCTCCATCGATCTCATTATCATCATTATTATTATTATCATTATTATCTTGTTTTGATCATCATCAGTTTCAATAAAACTTGTTAGCAATAACATGCTCATTTTACTGATTTACCCCTTTCACTGGTGTTACAGGTACTACAGTTTAATCTCACAAATTTCTTACTTTAGTTAATCTGTTCTTGTTACTAGGTTAGCAGAATCATATTTAGATATTGCCACTGATCCCCTTGCAATAACTGATTGGGTCTCATTGGCTCATTACTAAGGTTAGAACCATCCATCAATCTCATAATCATCATTATTATTATTATCATTATTATCTTGTTTTGATCATCATCAGTTTCAATAAAACTTGTTAGCAATAACATTCTCATTTTACTGATTTACCCCTTGCACTGGTGTTACAGGTCGGCAGAATCACATTTAGATATCGCCACTGATCCCCTTGCAATAACTGATTGGGTCTCATTGGCTCATTACTAAGATCTTCACATTTTAAAATATATATATACACATTATTTGTTATTTTATTAGTATTATAATTCTAATTTAAAATATTAAATAATTAAATAAGGTTGCTTTAAGTCTATTAGGAATAATAATTTTTAGCCGCGCAGAACATTTGACTTACGTAAATAAATATTTTATAAATAAAATATACCTCTTTGTTGTGTCTTTCCTCATAAAAGTGTGGTTTCATTTTCTCTATTTTTATTACCATTTTTCTTAAATCTATAAATCTAATTTTATTACTACTACCTTTTTAATCCCTATTCATAATTCCTGCTTTTCCTCTCCGGTTTCTTCCCCTTCTTCTCCTTCTTCTAGACGACCTGCCAACAATGTTAGTTACTTCTTTCAGGCCAGTTATTGAGAGTCTAG